>CAJGYO010000016.1:30869991-31024355 GCA_904845875.1 Miscanthus lutarioriparius | reverse complement strand
ATTCACATGCTTAGATCAAAGGTTAGTCCTAGGTTTCATCAATTATCCAAAACCAAACTAGGGCTTTCAATTTCCCCCTTTTTGGTAATTGATGACAACCTTTTCACAAAGATATTCAATAAAATTTTCTTGGATTCATGTTGCTTGTCCAAGTATTTTACCATGTGTAAAGGATATGGTCAAGTTTCATAAACCCAAATTGGTAGCATTAGCTCCCCCTACATATGTGCTAAGAGTTTGGATTGAAAGTTTGCACATATGCATGGATTAGAAGTGTGGGAGAGTAATGGCTACCAAATGATGCTAAGATGTAAAAAATGGACCTTTGAAGCATGATACCAATCGGAGTAGCCAATAATACCATCCTTAGCACCATGATTTGCTAGATACCACTGGTAAAAATAAAAACATTAGATACCTCGTGAGATCAACATTATAAGCAAGGCTCTAGTACCACTTGAAAAGTGAGGAAGGCACATCTAACTATCATCCTATGCATGCTAGTTTTGCATTTCATCAATCAATTCTTACAACTAGCATACACCACATCAGCATGGATATGGAATTTAAAAAACTTGTGCTATGCAAGCAAACGTATGTAATGCACATACAAATGCATCAAACAAGTTTATGAGCTTGCTCCCCCTACTAGTGTGCTTCAAATTTTAATTGATCCCTTTCCATTACCATTTCATTTGTTTGCTCCCCCTATCTTACTATCTTTGTGAATCTCTCCCCCCCTTTGTCATCAAAGATCACAAAAGGTAAGCTCAAATTTTAGATAGGTTGGGGTGAAACCATGTTAGGTGAGGATCATTTTCTCATATTTGGTTTAATCTAGATCATTTGTAAGAGATATTTAACTCAGTTTGATCCAAGGCAAGCTTCTTCACACCTTATTTCAAGGGTTATCTTGACCAAGTTGAGTTAAAAACTTATAGCTTATTTTCTACATTAAACACTAAGTTCACAAGCCCACAAGCATGTCTTATGCTACCACTTGATCATTTCAAACATAGAAGCAAAAGTGGTACCATACAAGCTTCAAATCCATTTGATTTTCATGAATGAGCCTAAGACATGATAGGAATGACTAGATGTACTAAACAAGTCCTTCTCAAAGGATGAATGGCATGTCAATCAATTTTACCTTGCTTTGCTCGAAGGAGAGGCATGTCATATAATGGGGGTGCATCAACACATATTTGAGAAGTCAAGTTTGTTCAATTCATTCCTTAGCTTACAAAACCTCTTCTCATCAAGTGGCTTAGTGAAAATATCAGCAAGTTGATCATCGGTGCTCACACTCTCAATGCAAATGTCCCCTTTTTGTTGGTGATCTCTAATGAAATGATGGTGGACATCAATATGCTTTGTTCTTGAATGTTGAACCGGGTTGTTGGTGAGATTCATGGCACTCTCATTGTCACATAGTAATGGCCCTTGTTTGAACTTGATTTCAAAGTCACTCAAAGTAGCCTTCATCCAAAGTAATTGAGCACAACACTATCGACCGAAATGTACTCCGCTTCGGTAGTTGAAAGTGATACACTATTTTGCTTCTTTGATGACCAAGACACAAGTGATCTTCCCAATAATTAACATGTGCCCTATGTGCTCTTTCTCTCAACTTTGCATCCCGCATAATCGGAGTTCGAATATCCAATAAACTCAAATCTAGCTCCTTTGGGATACCACAATCCA
The DNA here is from genome assembly GCA_904845875.1 of Miscanthus lutarioriparius. Taxonomy (NCBI): domain Eukaryota; kingdom Viridiplantae; phylum Streptophyta; class Magnoliopsida; order Poales; family Poaceae; genus Miscanthus; species Miscanthus lutarioriparius. The sequence goes on along the minus strand of CAJGYO010000016.1, from coordinate 31,022,651 downwards.
ACATTTTGTGTATGCTTTAAGTACCTCAATATTCTCTTTGTTGCCTTCAAATGACTCTCTCTTGGTGATGCGTGAAATCTAGCACATATGCATACACTAAACATCACATCCAGCCTTGATGCGGTCACATAGAGTAGGCTTCTAATCATAGACCAATACATCTTTTGATCCACCATGTTGCCACTAGCATCACTACCCAAGCTTCCATTTTCCCCATTGGTGTACTAATAGCTTTGCTCTCATCCATGCCAAACTTCTTGTGTATGTCTTTGATGTACTTGCCTTGACTAATAAATATACCATTCTTCATTTGCTTGATTTGTAGACCAAGGAAGTAGCTAAGCTCTCCAATCATGGACATCTCAAATTCACTTGCCATTATCTTTCCAAACTCCTCACAAAAATCTTGATTAGTTAATCCAAAGATAATGTCATCAACATAGATTTGCAACATAAACAAGTCATTGCTAATCTTCTTGGTGAAGAGAGTGGTGTAAACCTTGCCCATAATGAATCCCTTAGAGAGTATGAAATCCCTCAATCTCTCATACCATGCTCTTGGTGCTTGCTTCAAACCATACAAAGCCTTCTTCAACTTGTAAACATGGTTGGGTTTCTTTTCATCTTCAAAACCAGGAGGTTGTTCAACATAAACTAGCTCATTGATGTACCCATTGAGAAATGCACTCTTCACATCCATTTGGTACAACTTGATGTTGTGGGCATCAAGCATAGGCTAACAAGATCCTAATTGCTTCCAATCTTGCAACCGAGGCATAAGTTTCTCCAAAGTCAAGACCTTCAACTTGAGTGTAGCCTTGAACCACTAATCTTGCTTTGTTCCTTACTACTATCCCATCTTAATCTTGCTTGTTCTGAAAGACCCATTTGGTTCCAATCACATTATGATCCTTAGGCCTCTCAACTAATTCCCATACTTGATTTCTTGTGAAGTTGTTTAGCTCTTCATGCATAGCATTGACCCAATCAACATCCTTCAAAGCTTCATCTATCTTTTTTGGTTCAATGGATGACATAAATGAGAAATGTTCACAAAATAATACCAATCCTGATCTTGTTTGTACACCTCTTGAAATATCACCAATTATAGAGTCCAAAGGATGATCTCTTGCAATATTGGTTGGTTGGAGCACTTGAACTTGATTGCTTGCACTTGATTGATCATTTGGCTGAGATGATGAAAGCCACTTGTTGTTGATCTTGCTCTTTGTCATCACTTGTACTAGCATGATTTTGATCATGAGAACCACTAGCTTGCACATTTGAGTTAGAGAGCACTTGATTCTTGTCAACTTTGACATCTATCACATCTCTAGGCCTTATGTCACTAATATCCATCTTCTTCATTGCATTGACCAATTGAGTGCCTCTCATATCATCTGGATTCTCATCTTCCTCTTGGGAACCATTGGTTTCATCAACTTCAACATCATGCACCTCCTCAAGAGTACCACTAGCCAATTCCAAACTATATAAGCCTTGCTAGTAGTGGAGTAACCAAGCAAGAAGCCTTCATCATATTTCTTCTCAAACTTGCTCAATCTAGTGCCTTTCTTCAATATATAGCATTTGCAACCAAAACCCCAAAAATATGCAATGCTGGGCTTTCTTCCATTCAAGAGCTCATACGGTGTCTTCTCCATCATGGGATGACAATAGAGGCGGTTGCTATAGTAGCAAGCCATGTTGATTGCTTCGGCCCAAAATGAATGACTCACATTGTACTCACTCAACATTGATCTTGCCATGCCAATCAAAGTTCTATTCTTCCTCTCAATAAGGCCATTTGATTATGGAGTATACTTAGCCGATATTTGATGTCTAATTCCAAGCTCATCACATAACTCATTAATTCTAGTGTTCTTGAACTCATTACCATTGCCACTTCTCACTTTCTTGATGGTTGTTTCAAACTCATTATGTGTTGTCTTTATGAATGTCTGGAAGGTTGTAAACACATCACTCTTATCAACAAAAAAAACACTCAAGTATATCTAGAGAAATCATCCACTATCATAGATCCATATTTGTTTCCACCAATGCTAGTGTATGTGGTTGATCCAAACAAGTCCATGTGCAACAAGTCAAATGCCTTAGATGTGCTCATCATGCTCTTCTTAGGATGTGTGTTACCAACTTGTTTTCTGGCTTGACATGCACTACATAGTTTATCCTTCTCAAATGTGACATCTTTCAAGCCCCTTACTAGATCATGCTTAATCAACTTGTTCAATTGTTTCATTCCAACATGACCAAGCCTTCTATGCCATAACCAACCCATGCTAGACTTAGTGAGCAAACATGTTGACAATTGAGCTTCTCTAGCATTGAAATCAACCAAGTATAGATTCTCACATCTAAATCCTTTGAATATCAAGTTAGAGCCATCTACACTTATAATCTCTACATCATTCACACCAAATATGCACTTGAAACTAAGATCACACAATTGAGCTACCGACAATAGGTTGAAGTTCAAGCTCTCTACTTGTAGCACATTGGAAATGCTCAAATCATTGGATATTGCAATCTTACCAAGAACTTTGACCATGCCTTTGCCATTATCACCAAATGTTATACTATCAACCCCATTGCTATCACTTGTGTTGATTGAATTGAACATTATTGAATCCCCGGTCATGTGCTGTGTGCACCCACTATCAAGCACCCAATGCCTTTCCCTGGCTTTGTAATTGACCTACAAAAGAAGATTAATTCTTTTTAGGTCCCCAAAGTTGTCTGGGTCCTTGAAGGTTAGCTACTAAGCTCTTTGGCACTCAAATGGCTTTCTTCTTTAAGCCCACAATTGGTGCACCAATGAACTTAGTGTTGATGGTCGTTAACATCAATCATAAACCGTCAACATATCCTACATATATACTTACACTACTACAGATTGACTTATCACTATCGCCACTTTCACTACCGTAGCGATAAAAGCGTTGGTGTGATACTTTCACCGTCGGTTGGACCAATAGGGAGGCCTCCTAAGGAAGGAAACCGATAGTTAAAAACCATCAATGCAGCAGTGGTAGTGGGGTTGAATTCCACCATCATTTGGAACACCGAGCCAACTAGGATAGGCGTTATGGTTGCTGGCCCTACACGACCGTTTAGTGTACCAGCGGTAGCAAATTCAGCGTGATTTATTTCCCCATTTCCCAACTACCCACAACATAGTTGCATCACCATTACTTTCCTATGGAGTATGCCTCGTCTTCCCTGATGCTTATATTAACTGCTCCTCTCTGCTTCTCCATCTTCAAGGTTGGCCTATTTTAGCCGGGGTTGGATGTGCTTCTTGGCAATCCACACACTCCTTCCTCCTTAGATACAGACAAAGCTTTTGAGCCAACCATCTATATTTTCTTCATCACCATGGTGCTCCTTCTCTGACTCCTCTGGCGATAGCAGTGGCGTTGGGAGAAGGCCTTCAAGATTGGGTACTACCGGCATCTAGGCGCAGCGGGGGCTGCTCGATCTAGGTGCTAGTAAAAGTTTCACGATTAAGGGGGTTCACTTATTTGGGCAAGCCATGGGGTACTCAATGCACTTTGGTATCCCTAGTTTGCCCTGTGCATTTCTTGTTCTGATTGACCATCCCGGTGCCCTAGCGATCCTCCTTCCTCTAGAGCAGCAGCGACGACAACGGTGCTTCTCTTTCACGCCCTCCTTATGACCATGAGACGTGAGCACCACCATATCCTAATCGACAAGGAAGTTACTACACAAGAAAGGTGGACAAAAATGGTTTCCTTTATTTTTTCCTAGTGCTAAACTTACATGTTGACAATTAGTCATCCTATGCAGGAATGCACATGCTTGCGACCATGAGAGGTGGAGATGCTCCTCTTGCTCTCTGTCTCGACCATGAGAGGTGCAGTAGGGAAGGTAAAGCACGTCCCTGAGATGCTCCTCTTCTTGCTCTCTCTCGATTGTGAGATGTGCAGATGCTAGTGGAAGTTTTGTGAGGTGCTGCCTCGTCCTTAGCTTGCACTGCCTGTCTCTAGACTCGACTATGGGATGTACCAGTACTCGATAGGTCTTTGTTATTGTACACCTAGTAGTCTTCAATAGGTCTTTATTATTGTATAACTATGGAATGTAACTGAAGTTATGAATAAAGTTGCTTGATGATTTTTACTATGTCGTTTATATATAGTTTTTGTCTTAAAAACAATTAATAACTGAATGGCGATGCTTGTTACTCTATTTTTTAAGTGTCGTAATATTTGCCTTGGCTACACTGACATGAGATAAAGCACCTCACTGAGATGGTGCTGGGGTGGAAGTATTTGCCTTGGTTAATTTGCAAACTGGTTTGCTGTGTTTGCAAATTGTCATTATTGCAGCTCCCATCGCCGTTTCATATGGTGATTCAGCGTTAGTGTTAAATCGCAAAGTGCAGGGAATCAAATAGTCCACGTTGTCTTCCCTACTCCGTCGCCCGTGACTCGCGTGGGTGGCCGTGGATGTCACGGACCTTGACTATTGCCTTCCCTGCTCGTGTTTATTAGTGGAGATGACATGAATAACTTGTATTAAGAAATTGGAAACATGTGCAAGGGAATCTGAACCACATCATACAAGAAGGAAGGTAACTGTAATGAGTTTAGAAAGGAAACGTACTTGCGTATCATTGTGTTAAGGAGAATGAAGAGTTTATCATGCAAATCCCCGTCATCCAGATATATACATATCAACATTGATCTGCACCGAATCTACCACATTGATCTGAAGACCCTATCACACTCATTATGGATCCTACACTCCTCGCTGTAGAACATAGCCCACTCCTCCCAACCTTCCCATCCTGCGTGGACGCCGCAGCCTTCGCCTCCGCACTGATGTTTGTCCTGGCGACGCACTAGCATGGCCAGAGGAGGCAGAGGACTAGAGACTCACCTGACGTCGGCTGCCCAGCCAAGTCCCGCAACACGAACATGGCCTATTGGAGGCACCGTGTACATATCTCGTTCTTCCACATCACATTCACCATCGGCGCTTCATCACCTTCGACCTTCCTCAACCACGGCCGGGCAATGTTGTCATTGTCAGCACCGCTATTGGACCTATGGAGCACAAGGGAGAGAACAAATGCAGCATCATCATGCCTGCCGTGGCGGAGCGCTCAAGCATGTCGAGCCACGGCATGAGCACACTGCAGTCTTCCACGAAGACAGTGCACATCCCAGCTGTTGACATTTCTTAGCTTCGCTACTAAGAACAAAGTTGAATCTAGTCCTCAGCAACAGCGCCATAAATGTTTGTTGGTATTTATTAACTTGTCACTTGTTTTAAGTAGTGTCAGTGTTTCGAACAAACACTGGCTAGTAAATTTATATTTATGCGCGTTAGGCCCGGATGGTGCGCTAAAGGACATAGGGTTTATATTGGTTTGGGCTGAATGTCCCTACGTCCAGTCTATTGCTGCTCATGTTATTAGCACCAAAAATAGTTCATAGTAGGGGGTACAAATGGTCGAGAGAGGGACTGGTCCTAGGTCTCTGATGGAAGGGTCGAAAGGATGCCAAGAGCCTAGTGGCGGCCTAGCTGTGTGCGTGATGTGTCATGTGTGTATGGAACTGAACTCTCTATGAGTTCGTCTGTGTGTGAGTTGTTCGTCAAAAGTCGGTCCCTTCAGTTCTGAGCCCTGCCCTCCCTTTTATAGGCCAAGGGGGGAGCATGGGTTACAGATAGGAGAAAGAGAAAAAAACCAAGGGTATAGGAGGTCCTTCGAAGGATCCAAGTCTTCCTTTTTTCCCGCGCCTGCCCTGCTTAACATGGCAGACCATGTCAGAAGTGGCGTGTTTGTTGATCTTCGTAGGCCATGCCCTGGCCCCATTTAGCAAGTGGGTGCGTCCCATCCCATGTCGGCGGACGGTGCGGCGTGCCGGAGAGCCAAGCAGTGACCCCTTGTGGAGTAATTGGGGAAGCGACCATACGTCCATTACTGTAGATGATGTGAGTTCTGTCTTGGACCATAGCGGTCGTTGTATGCTGATGTTAGTATCCACGCCCAAGAACAAAAGGTGGCGCCTACTGCACTATGGGAGAAAAGCCTGTGCCCTCAATACTATTTGGACACTATTATAAGGAAAAGGGCTTTAAAGCGCCCGTCCCATCATGTTCTGATGGTGCCTTCCTGTAGTCACACAAGGCATGGCCATCGATATCATGGTTGACTCATACGTCCTGTCGTACCCCGTGTTTAGTTTTTAGGAAGGATTAGAGTGCAGTCACGGGGCAAGGCGAAGCTAGCCTTTAGTCGTCGAGTGAGGTCGAACCCGCCCTCAGACGTCGGGTGAGGCGGAGACTAGCCCTCAGCCCTCGGGCAAGGTGAACCCTGCCCTCAGCCCTCAGCCCTTGAGCGAGGCGGACCCCGCCCTCAACCCTCGGGCGAGGCGGAGACTAGCCCTCAGCCCTCAGGTGAGGCGGACCCCGCCCTCAGCCCTTGGGTGAGGTGGAGACTAGCCCTCAGCCCTCGAGCGAGGTGGAGCTGGCCCTCAGCCATCGAGCAAGGTGGTGCTGGCCCATGAGCGTCGGGCGAGGTGGAACCAAACTCTCGTCATTTGGGCAAGAAGCGTAGTAGTGCTCTTGTCCATCCGGGAGTGTTTAATGTTCGATGGTTATTAGTTCCACCTCCTTGGGTACCCCGGTATTAGGTCCCCGACAGTAGCCTCCGAGCCCCCGGTTGATTCGGACAGAATCGCCCGGGGGGTGTTTCGATTTTGCCGGAGTTAATTCGCCAGAGGGTGCTCGCAAGCGTACCCAGTGGGTGTAGCCCCCGAGCCCTTGGGTGATTCGGACAGAATCACCCAGGGGGTGTCTTGGTTTCGTCAGAGTTAATTCACCAGAGGGTGCGCACGAGCGCACCCGGTGGGTGTAGCCCCCGAGCCCCCAGGCGATTCGAGTAGAATCGCCCGGGGGGTAGTATCGGACCCTCCGCGGGTAAGGCCATAAGACTTTGTTTTTCGTCAACTGGATATTTTTAAGGGAATCATGGTATCCTGTCCGTGGGGATTTCATTCAGGGCTGGCCTAGCTGGGGCTCGACTGCGGATCAAGGCCCTAGTGATGCTCGCGTCCTTGAGTCCTGGTCGTTTGCGGGCCCATCCTTTGTTGGGACAGCCCTTGGGCTCCGGGGCCCTAGGTGGGCTGGAGAGAAAGGCTTTGTGACCCATGTTCCCTCAGTGGGAAGAGAGTCCTGGTCCGCCTGGGGAAGGCAAACCACCCGACGCGACTTTTGTGGGAAGGGATAGGGATCGTGTGCGCGTGTCCTATGACGTGACGTGGCGGTGTGTCATGGTGGGCTCGGAGATCAAGGTGGACCATTGCCCTTCTCGTATCCGTTGCCCCTATAAAACCACGGGGTTCGCCCCTAGGGTTCCGTACTTTGCCTCCTTGCCCTCACATTCTCAGCCTCCACCGCTAATTGCCTAAGCTTCTCGCACGCATACTGCTCCTGCCATCAAACTTGATGCTGCCTTCTTCCCCGTGCTTCTCCCTCCGTCGCAATGGACCAGAGGTACAGATCCAACATCTCCCCTCAGCGCCTAGAGGGCCTCATTCGCTGAGGCCTCCTTCGCCCTTTGACCGCCGCCGAGGAGTGGCGACTGCCTGGTGAAGAGGACGAGCCGCAGCCGCCCAAAGGGTACGTCGTGTCTTTCACCCACTTCCATGAGCCAGGATTCGCCATGTCTGCCCATCAGTTCCTTCAGGGACTGCTGTACTACTATCAAGTGGAGCTACAACACCTTACCCCCAATGGGATTTAGCACATTGCGGTGTTCGTCGCCCTGTGCGAGGGATTCTTAGGGATCAGTCCACACTTTGACCTGTGGCGGTATCTCTTCGCCGTCAATCTTCTGAAGAGGCGGGCTGGGAAGCAAGAGCTGCACACGCCGGTGGGGTGTGCCAACATCCACCTCCGCAGTAATCGGGCAGGAGCGTACCCGCTAATGTGTCTGTCCACCTCCAACAAGGGGTGGCATTCGCAATGGTTCTATGTTAAGAATGACGCCGCCGCCCCCTTGCTAGTTTTCACCGGGCGCTACATCGTGGAGACCCCGGGGTCATGGGGGTGGGGTGTCACGGGCAAGGAAAAGAAGCACCTCAATGGCCTTCTTGCTGCCCTCCGAACTCTGAAGGATAGGGGCATGAAGGGATCGGGGATTATCGGTGCCTACCATGCGAGGAGGGTTGCGCCGCTGATGGCGTGCGTGCTTCCCCTATATCAGATGGTGCCCGGAGCGTCGTTCGAAGGGACGGTGCTTGCCGACGAAGCGCTCCCTCCCTCCGAAGTGGCACAACGCATCAAGGAGGCGATGGAGCCTACGAAGGACTCCGTTGGCGCCATCCTTGACTTCATGTATCTGGTGCTGGGGCATCCCCCAATGTAGCCGAAACCGGGGTTTGTTGACTTCGTAAGTTTTCTTTCCCCTTGCTCCTCTTTTCACTTGAATTTCCGACCCCCTGATGCTAACCTCAGGATAGCGGGACTAGCCGGGGGGACTGTTCTTCAAGGATAGCCCGGCTCCGCTACCGAAGGACCCAACCTGGGCGGTAGCGAACTGTGCCATGGCTAGTTGGGACAAGAAGACGAGGGAGCTCGCGAAGAAAAAGGTGATACAGAAGCAGCAAGCTCGAGATCGAGGAGAGGAGATTGGCATTGAAGATGATGACGATGACGACGAGTCTGACAAGGTAGCAGCCGGCATGGATTGGGGTGACCTAGAGGATGAGGACTCGCTATCCACGTAGGGACCCTTCCTGTTCCACGCAGGAGGAAGCGAGTCCGCGAGGACGGTGGAGCCAGGCTTGCCCCTGGGTCCGGTGGGAGCCGGTGGATCCACTGTCACCCTTGGGGTGCCGGTGGGGGATCGGTGGATGGGAGGGGATGGATCCGCGGCCGCCCCCGAGGTGCTGATGGAGGGGGGTGGCTCCGATGCTGCGCCCCATGAACTGATGGAGGGGGATGGCTCTGTCGCCTTGCCCCATGAGCCGATGGAGGGGGCCGGCTCTATCGCTGCGCCCCACGAGCCGATGGATGGGAGTGGTCCTGTCGCTGCGCCCCATGAGCTGATGGAGGGGAGCGGCCCTGTCGCCGCACCCTCAGAGACAAGGGAGACGAGCCCCCGTGCTTCGGAGTAGGGGGCAGGCTCGAAACGGTCCCGCCCACATGAGTTGGAGCAGGGGTCCAGGGGTTCGTCCCCAAAACGTACCCGCCGCCCGAAAGCGCCAGAGTATGTCACCGATTCCTGTCTTCCCTTTTTATTTTTCTATTCTGACCTTTTGCCTTTTTCCCTTTTGTAGATTCTTGCGATGGGGCCACCCTCTGGGGCCGGCGCCCAAGAAGAGCCTTGCCCTTTAGGCGGGATGGATGGCGCTGCCTGACGTCGCTCCTATTTTGGGCAGGAGCGGCGCTGATGTTGCGGCCTCGTTGGCCATTCCGGCGGTGCTCGTGCCCTCGGTGGTTGCCGAGTAGGCAGCCGTGACCGTGCCAAGCCAGGAGCAGTCGGACGTAGCCGTGGTGGTGTCCGAGGGGGTGGCGCAATCCATGCCCTCGGTGGCCCAAGTGATGGCGCCTGACACAGGCCAGGCAGAGTCAGATGCAGCCGCGGTGGCGTCCAAGGGAGTAGCGCAGTCCGTGCTACCAGAGGCCTAGATGGAGGTGGCCGCGACCGCGACAAGCCCGGTAGGGTCGGATGCTGCCATGGTGCCATCCGAGGGGGTGGCGCAATCCGCGCCACCGGCGGTCCCCGCCGCAGTGCCCAAGGCGGGCCGGATGGAGGAGGACACGGTCGGAGGGTCTCCGGGTGTCGTGGCAGTGGTGGAAAGGACCCACAGAAGGTCGTCCCCAGCCCTATTGTTGGGGGGTAGCCGCTCCCCCGTGTGGGGCGAGCTGCCGCTCCAGTGGATGGCCGCTCAGGACCCAATGTCGGTTCTTTTCTCGCTCGATGATGCTTCTGAGAGCATGGAGCGGGAGAATCTTGACATCGGGTTCTTGGCTGTGATGGATGCCTTGAGCTAGGCTAGTGGTGCCCTACGTGAGATCCTTGTTCCTACTGGTTAGGTACCCGCTTAATCCTCTCCCTTGTTTTCTTCTCTCATCGCGTATTTTTGTGTTTTCATATTTTTGATACCGGTCTTCTTTTTAGTGTATCGTTGCTCGCAGCTGGAACAAATCCCGGTTCCTCGATGAGCAAAAGGCGAAGTGGGATCGCCTTACCAAGGAGGCCCGATTGCGAGGAGACGTGGGCGCGCAGCTTGCTGCCGCCTAGCAGTGGGAGGCTGTGGCGCGTCAGGACGTGGAGGAGGTCCATGGGATGTTCGAGGACTTGTTGGCGAGGGTGAAGCTGGATGAGGAGGTGGCCGCCAATCTTCGAAAGGAGCGGGATGACCTGCTACAAAAGGATGCTGTGGCCAGTGAGCAGGCCATCGAGCTCCTAGCGGAGCTGCAGACGGAGCGGGACCTCAAGCTGAAGGCTGAGGAGAGGTCCACGATGTTGCAGCAGAGGGCGGATCGGGACGCCAAGGTGATCACCCGGTTGTGCGAGGAGTGGGACGAGCTACATCGGACCAAGGAAAGACTTCGCTCGGAGCGCGGCACAGCCCGTGAGGATCGCGACAGGGCCATCCGGGAGCACGACGAGGCGCGTCGGGTGGTCGACTCCCTCCAGGCGGATCTTGGAGCCACGGTGAACCGAAGGTTGGATGCCAAGAGTGTCGCTGCCAGGCTGGACAAGGAGCTTACTGAAGTGCGAGGGATCCTTCAGACCGAGAGTGACGAGCACGACCTTCTGCAAGCCGCTGTCGGGGTGGTCATCGATGCCCTGAGGGTGGCGCAGCTGGTGGAAACCAGCTCGCTCGTGGCTCGTGCCGCGGGTATCACGGCGCGGGTGGGCCAACTTGAGGAGGACGCCTTTCACACTGGGATCACCCAAGCCTTCACTATCGCCCGTTCCCATTATGATCAGGAGATCAACCTGGAGGTAATGAGCCAAGGCTTCGCACCTGTCTATGAAGATGCTGAGCTGGACGAGATGGAGAAGGCGATGACCTGGCGAACAGGCTGAAAGAAACGGTTCTCCCTCCGCGGAAGTAGTTAGTTGAATCAGTTTGATAAACATTTATTCGTAATATGTGAACAAGTGTCGGTACTTTCGTGTCCTGGAAACGGTTTCATGTATTTGTTTCGTAATTTTTGTTTCGTTTGTTCGGTCTTATCTTCTTCCCTTTTTGTGACAAAAAGAAGTTTATGTGATCCGACTCTTCTGCTCGTTTAGACCGTAAGGCCTGAGGTGTGTTGGGGAAGTTTTGATTGTGCTGGTGAGCAAAAATTAGCGTAGCCGTCTGGGCGTGGGTTTTTTGCAGTCTTACCTATCTATTCCCCCAAACCTTGCCATCAGTCTTGATGTGAGGAAGGGTCTGTTGTAATGACCGTTACGAAAAAAGAAAGGAGGTAGCCGTACCTTTATTAGCCCCTGAGTGAGATCTGACCCCTTGCGGTTGCTGGGGTTGGATGCCTCGACAGAGGGGCACCACAGTCGTCGGCGTGGTGCTCGACGTTGCAGATGATGGCGCCTTCGAGGATCCTACGGGGCAGTGGGACATCACTGATGGAGAGCGTGGTGCGGCGACCGCAGTAGACGAACTGGCTGGTGTACATGCCCGGACATTGCCGATGGAGAGCGTGGCGCGGTGGCCGTAGTAGATGAACTGGCCCGTAGTAAAGCTAGGTAGAGACTATAATTGAATAAGTTTGTGGGGGAGCCCCCGAGTGAGCAGTCCTTTGAATTTTAAGAGTACATTAGTCCTTTTCGTGATGAAATCACTTTGTAAGTGGTGAATTTGTGCAAAAATGAACAAATTTTCATCTTTTGTTACGGCAAACAGCTTTTCAGCTTCCTCTTTTTGTAGAAGAGGTTTCGGTGCCCTCCGACCCTTCCCATGGTTCAAGTTGCAAAAAACTAGGAGCGCGGGTGAATTAATTCTGATTACTCTGGTGAGCAAAGAGGTCGTAGCCGCTGGGGTGTGGGTTTCCCGTAGTCCTACCAGTTGTACTCAAAATTTGTTCCTGAAATCTTAATACTTAGGACTTGTTATGAGAAGAATGGAAATCTTAGAGAATGTTTGCAAAGATAACACAGGAAGTGTTTGCAAGATAAACGTACTAGTATCATTTGTATCAGCCCCCGAGTGAGGTCTGACCCCTCGCAATTTGCAGGGGTCGGATGTCACTAAAGATCGGGGATTTGTAAAGACAAAAACTGATAAGGAAAAGTATGAGTTTATTTAAGGGTAAAAATGACGTAGCTGTTCGATGTTCCAGGCGTTGGTGAAGACCTTGCCGTCGATGGTTTTCAACTTGTAGGCACCTAGACGGAGTACTTCTGCAATGACGTACAACCCTTCCCAGGGTGGGGAGAGCTTGTGGCGGTCCTTGTTGCTCTATACGTGGTGGAGAACAAGGTCCCTGACGTTGCAGGCTCGGTCCCGCACCCGTCGGCCGTGGTACCACCATAGCACCTGCTAGTACTTGGCCGAATGGAGGAGGGCGATGTTGCGGGCTTCGTCTAGTTGGTCCATGGCATCTTGGTGGGATGCCTCGGCTTCCTATTCATCGCATGCTCTAATTCTTGGCGCTCCATAGTCGAGGTCCATTGGGAGAACGGCCTCGGAACCGTAGACCATGAAGAAAGGTGTATAGCCGGTGGCCCGGCCGGGAGTTGTCCTTAGGCTCCAGAGCACCGCCGAGAGCTCGGTGACCCAGCGCACGTTGAACTTGTTCAACCGGTTGAAGATCCTGGGCTTGAGGCCCTGTAGGAGCATGCCGTTTGCGCGCTCGACCTGCCCGTTCATCCGGGGGTGCACGACGGCCGCCCAATCGATCCAGATGTGTTGTTCATCGCAGAATCGAATGAATTTCCTGCCGGTGAACTGCATGCCATTGTCTATTATGATGGAGTTTGGAACTCCAAAATTATGGATGATGTCGAGGAAGAACAACACAGCCTGCTCGGATTTGATCGTGGAGACCGGTCGAGCTTCGATCCATTTCGTAAACTTTTCTATGGTGACAAGTAGGTGGGTGAAGCCCCTGGGTGCCTTTTTGAGTTGCCCAACCAGGTCGAGCCCCTAGACCATGAAGGGCCATGTGATGGGGATCATCTGGAGTGCCTGGGCCAGGAGGTGAGTTTGCTGAGCGTAGTACTGACACCCTTCGCAGGTGCGTATGATTTGCTCAGCGTCGGCTACTGCAGTGGGCCAGTAGAAGCCCTATCGGAATGCGTTTCCAACCAAGGTCCACGGCGCGGCATGGTGATCGCAGTCCCCACCATGGATGTCACTCAGCAGAAGTCTTCCCTGTTCGCTGGGGACACAGAGCTACAGGATTCCGATGTGGCTCCGTTTGTAGAGTTCGCCCTCTACAAGAACGAAGGACTTGGCGCGACGTGCGAGCCGTCGAGCTTCCGTCTTGTCCGTCGGTAGTGTGTCATAGAGGAGGTAGTTGAGGTAAAGCGTTCTCTAGTCGTTCAGAGGGTCAGGATCTGCTGCTGGATCCTCTTTAAGCTCCATGACCTCGGGGCTAGATCTGATGGGCCATCGTCGGCCCGTTCCGACCCCTCGTAGTGCACCGAGGGCTTGTGTTGATCATTGGTGAAGACACCCATCGGCACTGGCTCTCAGCCGGACATTGCTTTCGCGAGCACGTCGGCTGCTTCGTTGAGGTGCCTTGGGATGTGATTGAGTTCGAGGTTGTTGAATCTGTCCTCTACCCATTGGACTTCTTGGCAATACGCCTCCATCTTGGTGTCATGGCAGCTTGACTCCTTCATGACTTGGTTGACGACCAGCTGGGAGTTGCCCCTGATGTCGAGGCGTCGGATGCCCAACTTGATGGCGATTCATAGGCCATTGATGAGCGCTTCTTATTCGGCGACATTATTTGATGAGGGGAAATGGAGCTGAACCATGTACCTCATGCAGACCCCGAGGGGTGATGCGAAGACCAGCCCCACGCCGGTGCCCTTTTTCATCAGCGACCCGTCGAAGTACATCGTCCAGTACTCTTGATCGACGACCGTCGGTGGCATCTGGACCTTGGTCCATTCCGCGATGAAGTCAGCCAACACCTAGGACTTGATCGCTGTTCGGGGTGCATACATGATGCCTTGATCCATCAGCTTGAGTGCCCATTTTGTGGTTCTTCCTGTGGCATCCTGGCTATGGACGACCTCACCGAGGCGGAACGACATCATGACTATCACAGGGTGTGACTCGAAGTAGTGGCGTAACTTCCTCTTGGTAATGAGTACGGCGTATAGGAGTTTCTCAATTTGGGAGTAGCGGGTTTTGGAGTCGGATAGTACCTCGCTGATGAAGTACAAGGGCGCTGCACCTTGAAGGTGTGCCCCTCTTCTTCCCGCTCTACTACCAGGGCGGTGCTGACCACTTGTGTGGTGGCCGCTATGTATAGTAGGAGGGATTCTCTATCGCTTGGAGGAACTAGGACCGGGGGTTTTGTTAGAAGTAGCTTACCATGTCAAGCGCCTCCTGGGCCTCGGCTGTCCACTCGAAGCAGTCGGCTTTCTTCAGGAGTTGATAAAGGGGGAGTCCTTGTTCGCCGAGGTGCGAGATGAATCGGCTGAGGGCGGCGAGGCACCCTGCGATCCGCTGAACCCCCTTCATGTTCTGGAACGGGCCCATCCTTGTGATGGCTGAGATTTTCTCCAGGTTGGCTTCGATGCCACGCTCGGAGACGATGAAGCCGAGCAGCATGCCCCTCGAGACCTCGAAAACAGATTTCTCAGGATTGAGTTTGATGCTATTTGCCTAGAGTTTAGCAAAGGTTTGTTCAAGATCGGCGACAAGGTGGCCAGCCCATTTGGACTTAACTACGATGTCGTCGATGTAGGCCTCAACGGTCCGCTCGATGAGGTCCCCGAAGCTGTTGAGCATACAACGCTGGTAAGTTGCCCCAGCGTTCTTCAGACCGAATGGCATTGAAATGTAGCAGAACGATCCGAAGGGGGTGATAGAAGACGTCGCGTGCTGGTCGGACTCTCTCATCGTGATTTGGTGGTAGCCGGAGTACGCGTCAAGGAAGCAGAGGGTTTCGCACCCTGAGGTAGAATCGACTATTTGGTCTATGCATGGCAAAGGAAACAGGTCCTTTAGGCACGCCTTGTTGAGACCCATGTAGTCGACACACATCCTCCATTTCCCGCTCTTCTTTCGTACAAGAACGGGATTTGCTAACCACTCTGGGTGGTGTACTTCCCTGATGAATCTGGCGGCCAACAATTTTGCTATCTCTTCTTCGATGGCCCTACGCTTTTCCTCGTCGAAGCGGCACAGGCGTTGCTTCACCGGCTTGGAGCCTGGGTGGGTTTTCAAGGTGTGCTCGGCGACCTCCCTCGGGATGCCTGGCATATCCGAGGGTTTCCACGCAAATATGTCTTTGTTGTCGTGGAGGAAGTCGACGAGCGCGCTTTCCTATTCGGAGGAGAGCGCGGTACCAATATGTACCGTTTGACCCTCGGAGCTGCTGGGGTCTATGAGGACCTCCTTGGAGCCCTCTGCCGATTCGAATGACCCGGTTGATTTCTTTGCGTCGGGTGTTTTTTTGGCAACCTCCTCCTTAAGGGTGGCGAGTTCCCCAGAGGCGACAACTGCGGCGGCGTGGCCGCAACATTCGACTTCGCACTCGTAAGCGCGTTGGAAGGAGGTGCCGACGGTGATGACCCCGCGGGGACCCGACATCTTCAGCTTGAGGTATGTATAGTTGGGGACGGCCATGAACTTCGCATAACATGGATGTCCCAGGATGGCGTGGAAGGTTTTGGGGAACCCCACTACATTGAAGGTGAGGGTCTCGGTCCTGTAACTAGACTGATCCCCGAAAGTGATGGGCATATCGATCTGTCCTAGTGGCACGGCCTGTTTGCCCGGCACGACTCCGTGGAAAGGCGCTCGGATGGGGCGGAGGTTCGTCCGGTCGACACCCATTTCGTCGAGCGTCTTGGCGTACATGATGTTGAGGCCGCTATCTCCGTCCATCAGTACTTTCATGAGTCGCTTTGGGCCGACGATCAGGTCGACAACAAGCAGGTACCTTCCTGGGTGTGGGACGGCATCCGGATGGTCGGTCTGGTCAAAGGTTATGGCGGATTCTGGCCACCGGAGGAAGGCAGGTGTGGCCGGTCCGGTCGTATAGACCTCGCGGCATGCGACCTTCTGGTGTCATATGGAGTCGTAAGCCATTGATCCTCCAAAGATCATAAGGGCGCCATTCGGCGTCAGGAAGGTGTCGTCTTTCTCCTCGGCGTCTTCTGTAGTGGGGGGCGGATCCTTTCCCTTCTCCCCTTTGTTGGAGCTTTCAGACAAGAATTTGCGCATGAGGCCACAATCCTTGTACAGATGCTTGCCCGGGAAAGCATGGTTTGGGCATGGCCCCTCGAGCATTTTTTTGAAGTGGTTCGGAGTGCCATTCATGGGCTTCCAGCCACCCTTACGGTCGGCAGCGGCCACGAGCGAGTAATCGTGTCGTTGCTTCTTATTCTTTCTTTTGGCGGAACGGTTGGAGGCGCCTTCGCCAGCGCCCTCGTGTAACACCTCGGGTGTTTTAAATACTAAAACTTGCCATGTCATCATATGCATTGTACATCATTTTGTATTAGTGAAAAATTTGATATGCATACACTAAAACAAGTTTACAATTATGTTATATGTGTTGCCTTGTATGGTTTGGATCGAGTTCAAAGTTTTGTTTGGATTTGGATTTCCGAAAACCCTGATTTCCAGCAATTAGTTTTACCCGAAAAACCCATTTCAAAATCTAAGCACATTTTGGGGTTGAGCCTTAAAGCAAAAGTGTAGAGCTTGTTGAGTTGTACAAAGTTTGTTTTTGGAGTTTTTAAAGTTGTTTTATAAAAATTGAAGTAATTTAAAAAGGCGTAATTCTTTAAATGTCCCCTTTTTGAATTCAAATTTGCATTTCAAAATGTAGACAAAATTAGGGGGTGGTTATAAAAGCAAAGCTGTAGAACTTTTGATTTTCAACAACTTTTATTTTTGGAGATTTTTGAGTTGTTACATAAATTTGGGAGTAATTTGAGTTTCAAATCGGATGGCAATTCTATAAATATGGTGAACAGTGCTCGCCGATTAATTTACACCGCCGGCGACCTTCTTCTGCCTTCCAGGCGCACTCGTGGCCGTGTTCGGCTCCACGCTAGCGTGGGCAAGGTCGTGGCGGGGCTTCTGCTTGCTTCCTGGCCACCCTTTAAAACTTGTGCCGTCGCCGTTCTTCTCATTTCTTCTTCTCTGCTTTTCCCGTCGCCAGCACTCAACTCCGGCGAGCCCGTGTTGTCGCCGTAGTGCCTCCATCATCTTGGCAAAGCCAGTCCTAGCTTCGCCTAATCCTTGCGCACCTAGCCAACCATCCCTGGTCGCTTGCCGTCGCCCGGACACGCCGCTCGACGCTTTTCTTCCTCGCGGCCGGCAGCACCACCGTCGCAAGCGCATCACCGTGGCCAGCGCTCTCCGGTGAGCCATTGCTCTTGCTCAGTGTAGCTCCAGCTCCGCCTTGTTCCCGTGATGCTCTATGACCGGTTGATTGCTCCTTTTGTCCACCGCAGCCACCGGAGCACCGTCGTCGCCGTTGCTCGCACCGCCGTGGCCGCTGGGACCGTCGACCAGCATCTCCGTTGATCCTCCAACCTCGCCCTTTGCTCCATCGTGTTCGGGGTGAGCTGCTGATCCTTCCCAAGAGCTCTGTTTGATTTCTACCGGCCTTGTTTTGCCAGCGTAGTGCAGCCGCGCGGCCGTGTTCGCCATGGCTGGCATTGAGATGGTATGGAGCCGTAATCGGTGCAAGTAGAGACATTAGTAGGTGCGCCTAGTCATGGTGAACGTGTTGGTGTCTTCGCCGTCGCCGTTGGTCTCACCGGTGGCGAGAAATCACCGGTCAGCGCGTAGTCACCGTGGTCAAACGCGGGAGGTAGGGGATGACAGGTGGGACCCCGCTGTCAGTGACCGTGGGTTCAAAATGGAATTTTTCCTTTTTCAGATTTGAATGAATAGTGATGTGATTTGTTATTTTTGTGTGGATTTATTTAGAGCTCCAAAAATTATGAAAATTTTGTGTGACTTCTCTGTGATGTGTATTATTTAGGAAAAATATGAAATGTTGATTTTCAGTACTTTTTGAATGTGATAAAAATTGCTCAATTAATTAATAAATGAGTTTCTATGAATTTTCTAGGCTTATTTATTAATCCAAAAATTATGAAAATTGTTTTGCCACTTAGTTATCATGAGATGAACATTTACAAAAATTTTGGAATCAATTGGAACAAGTTGATTTATTTCATAATTATTAATTAAATAATTAATTCATAAAAGCAAATAGTAACCTTTGATGATTTAGGTTTGGTTTGAATTTTGGATTGAGTGATGACCTTGGGTCATTGGCTGGTAATGATCCTTGGCAATTGAATTAAGTGTTACGAAAAAGGTTTAGTTAGTTTGACTTGTAACTGTACCGCGAAGGAAAGTTGTATTCAAGTTGTTAATTTTGTATCCATCATCGAGCATCATGTTTTATATTTCGCATCATGTTAAACATGGCATTGTTACTACGTGTAGCGAACGAAGGTGAGCACGTGGTAGTTAATCAAGTGGTTGAGGAAGTTAATCCGCCTGTTGAGGTCGGATTGGATAATTGTGGAACGACTTCGGATCCTAATTTTTCCGTCAACGAAGGCAAGCCCCGGATGCATTTAAACCTACCTTGTGATTTACAAATTGATTTCGCTTTTGCTTTTATTTACTGCTTTAAGTGATTAGGATTTGAGTGCAAACCTAATTGGTGCATTACCAACCTTGTTCTTCCATATCTACCTTGTTACCAGTTTAATTCGTATATGCCTAGTTATGCTTAGCTATGCTTAGAACGATGAAAGTCGGGCGATTACCTGTCACCTGCAAGTTTTAAATGGATCTTTGGTTACTTATGTTATCATGTGATATGGGAATGTGGAGTAATAAATCTAGACTAGCCGGACTCGGTGTATGGGAGCCACAAGACGTGGAGGTCTTGTGCGCGAGTTCTTTCCGCCTGTGTCGATTGAGGCCCGTCCGTTGTTGAACTGCGTGACGTAAGACTTTGTAGTACTAATCACATACTCCGGTAAGCCTTAACTTGGCTATTCTATTGCGAGAATGGCTACTCGCGCACTGGGAGTGGAGAGATGGCGGGAATAGCGTGTACCCACATGGCAATGGGCTGGATTGGTGGAGTACTGTATTCTCGGGTGGCGCGGACCCGTTCTTGTTTTAGAGGACCTGAGGGTAGGTTGGTATATGTAGGTCAGGGACCTACATATGTCATGTGGTCTGAAATTCCCATCTAGGTTTAATCGGTTCGAATCGTCGTTGCTCCTCGGTTATGGAGACTCACTTCTCTGTTCATCATCGTAGTTTAATAACTAGAACTCGAATAAGGTTTGTGAAGGTGTTGGATATGAAGTTTCTTGATCTCAATTCGGATCATGTCAGCTTTGTATATGATCTTTATTAAGTTTTAAATGTTGATATAAAGAATTTTGTTAAAGAGCTTTTACGCAAAAGAACTTTGATTATTGCTAAAGCCATACCTTGAATCCCTGAGCCTGCATTCCTGAGTTCTATCAGTTTTATTTCGGTTAAGTCTTGTTGAGTGCTTTTGTACTCAGGGTTCGTTGACCCTTATTGTAGGTGAGGCTCATGATCAGGTCTGCTTTGGACCGTGCTGCATGACTGTTGTTTGATCCGATGACGATAAGTAAATGCGTGGCCCTTGGGCAGGGCAATCCATTTGTGTGTTTGTATTATGTTATAATGCAACTCCACTACTATATTTTGTAATTATTATCGAACTTAGTTGTAAGGTTTGAAACTACTGTTTTGTAAACTATGTTATTGTAAGACTTCCGCTGTTTTACTCTGGTGTAGATATTTGAATAAATGTTGTAATACTGCAATGACTCTGTAATGTAATCCTGCTCAGAAATCGTGGATGATTCGGGGTTCCCCGAGGACACCCGACAGTCTTCTTAAGTTATCAGGAACATATGCATAGTTGTCAGAGGTCGTCGGACAGTGACAGGTGCATGTGGGCCCTATAATTTAGGAGGTTCTGCCATAGAATGGTATCAGAGCGCAATCGTTACAAAGTCTTTGTTGTATTGTTTTACAAAAACTTCAAAATGATTTGGGATGACTAAACTTAACTTGTTAATTTGATCCAAATTGCTTCTGACTTATCTTATTTCTTTCTCACCATTCCTTATTTGATTAAAAAGGCTTTGTGTGGTGGAGTAGTAATATTATTATGCCCTATATAAAAACAACTGTTGTTTATGTACTTTATGAGCTTTGATGTTTTTGTTCGTAAGAACGATTCATGCATCATGATTAATTCACTTGTTACTTCCTTCACCTTTGAGTCTGGGTTGGGTAGTGAGTCTGGGTTGAGTTGTGTAGTCCACCCTTGCGGCTCTTGAGACTGTTGTTAGATTGTCTTACTTGGATTAATCTTGCTTCCTACAGTATGACTCGTACCAAGATGACACCCCATAAGTCTATTGGACCCAAAGGAGTTCCTCACCACCAACTTGCCCCTAGGAATGATGGTGCTAGCAGTAGCAGCTCTAGGCCTGATCCTCAGGTAGAGATACAGAGGATTTCTGCAGAGTTAGCACAAGCTACTAGGGATAGGGCCTTGGATGCCATCCAAGTAGGAGAATTACAGGATCAATTGAGGCGTCTCACCACTGCTCACAGGAACTGCGAACGTATGTTAGTTCGTATGATGGACGGAAGAAATGAAGCTTGGCATAGAGAAAATGTAGCTAGAGCTAGAACTCATGAGCTAGAATTCTATGTAGGAGATTTAGAAGAACATAATACTTATCTACATGAAGAAGTTCATAGGCTAAGCAATCTCCTGGATCCAAACCATGAACCTCAAGCTGATGCAATGGACCCAGGTGTCATCCTTGCCGATGATAGTGAATCGAAAGAGGAAGAAGAAGAAGATCCGGAAGAATTAGTGATGATTGATGAAAGTGATAATGAGGGCAGAAATATTTCTAGAATGGATACCGAGCCCGAAGTTTGAAGTGATCGAGGAAAGGAGTAGAGTTGTATAATAGTTAGTTCTAGTTAAAGTTAAGTAGTCTTGTTTAGATGCGCTCTTGTGTATAAATTAGTAAACCCTATGTAATGTGTTTTGGAGTAAGCTCTTGTTGCAATTCAATAAAGACTTGTGAGTAAAGTTTGGTTTGTTATGAACAGATGCGTCGTACGCGGGGTTCACATATTCCTAGTACTTCACAAGATGAGGACGGCATTCCTGATCCGCCACCAGTTCCACCAAATCTAGCTGATGCTATCGCCGCCCTTGTCAATGTGACTGTTGAAAATGCTTGATTGCTTCGAGAGATAGCTCAGAGTAATCAGAATATGGTGCAAGGAAACCGTGGTCGCAATCATAACAGGCAGGAGGCTACGTATGTAGATTTTATAGATACAAGGCCACCGATGTTCACCAAGGCAGATGAACCACTGGAGGCTGATGATTGGCTTCGGACTATGGAGTAGAAATTTGATCTTATTCCCTGCACGGAGATTCAGAAACCTGTGTTTGTCGCCTAGCAACTTAGAGGAGCAGCAGGTGCTTGGTGGGCAAACTTAGTGGCTATGCAACCAGTTGGCATTCCAAGAACTTGGGCTGAGTTCCATTCTACCTTCCAAGCCCATTATATTCTAGAAGGAGTGATGGCCATGAAGATGGATGAGTTCCTTGCTTTGAAGCAAGGGGATCAAACAGTGATGCAGTATGTGGGAAGATTCAATCACCTATCACAGTATGCATCTAAACATGTCAATACTGATGCTAAGAAGAAGAGGTGGTTTATGAGAGGTCTGAATACCAAGCTATAGACAATGATAATTACTTGTACCAATGTCACTTATCATGTGGCAGTGAATATTGCAATTGCTTCAGAGGAAAAGTATCGGCAACATAAGGAGATTAAGAAGAAGAAGAGTGTGTCGTCTAGATCTTTTGGGGGAAATCAAAAGAGGCAGAGGGTGATTTATCATCCAGTAAACCATTATCATCCTCCTTATCGTCCGCCGTAGTTTCAAGCCGGGCAACAATCAAATGTCCGTCCTGCTACAACTTATCAGAATCCACAACAGACAAATACTTCTGGTGTCAGTGCTCCAACACCCCAGGGTCACAAGTATCCCTATTTCAAATGTAGCAAGCCTGGTCATTTCTCGAGGGAATGTCCGTATCCAAGGCAGTCTAATCCAAATTATCAGAAGGCCCCTGGCAATCAACAGCAGGGTCAGGCACAGAATAAGAACAACAATCAGAATGCTTAGAAAGGCAAAGATGAAAGGAAGACAAGAAGGGTTTTCTATATTCAAGCTGGGGAGATTCCTGAAGGGGAGCCAGTGATGATGGGTTTGTTTCCTGTCGCCAATCATCCTGTAGTTATGCTTTTTGATTCGGGTGCATCTCATGAAATTCCTATTGGGGCAACAAAGGAAAATTTCTTTATACAGTCACCCGGGGGATGTCTGTGTACTAAGGAAATGGTATACCAGGTACCCATAAACCTGGGTGGGCATATTTTTCCCTCTACCATGATTATCCTAAAGGATCAGGATATAGATGTAATTTTGAGAATGAATTGGATGTATCAGCATAAGGCTGTTATAGATGCTTTGAATAGGACTATAAGGGTGAGTTTGCCAGATAGTAATTCTCAACTTCTCATCCAACTTCCAACCTTAAGAAGATTAGTGGGCAAAGTTTGTGCAACTGCTATAAAAGAGATTAGAGATATCCTGGTAGTGTGTGAATTTCTTGATGTGTTTCCTGAAAATTTACCCGGTCTACCACATGATAGGGATGTCCAGTTTAACATAGAGTTGAAACCTAGAACAACTCCAATTTCTCGGAGAGCTTATAGGATGCCACCCAAGGAATTAGCCGAGTTGAAGACTCAGTTGCAAGAATTGATTGATAAGGGGTTTATACAACCTAGTTCATCACCTTGGGGATGTCCAGCAATTTTTGTGAAAAAGAAAGATGAGACCCTGAGGTTATGTGTTGACTATCTTCCGTTGAATGAAGTGACCATCAAGAATAAGTATCCCTTACCTCAGATAGATTTGCTTTTTGAGCAACTGGCCGGTGCCAAAGTTTTCTCCAAGATAGATTTGAGGTCAGGCTATCACCAAATCAAGATTAAGCCTGAGGATATTCCCAAAACAGCATTTACCACAAGATATGGATTATATGAATATTTGGTAATGTCTTTTGGTTTGACAAATGCTCCAGCTCATTTCATGTATCTGATGAATTCAGTATTCATGCTTGAGCTAGACAAGTTTGTAGTGGTGTTTATTGATGACATTCTAGTATATTCTAAGAATAAGACAGAGCTTGCGGAACATCTCAGAATTGTTCTGACCCACTTGAGAGAACATCAACTATATGCTAAGTTCAGCAAGTGTGACTTTTGGCTAAAGGAAGTACAGTTTCTTGGACATGTCTTGTCAGCTTAAGGAGTTGCAGTTGATCCAAGCAAAGTTAAGGATGTGCTTGATTGGAAACTGCCAACCATAGTTCATCAGGTTCGGAGTTTTCTAGGATTGGCGGGGTATTACCGTCGTTTTATTCTAGATTTCTCTAGAGTATCAAAGTCCACCACTGAGTTGTTGAAGAACCAAGTCAAGTTTGTCTAGTCATCTGATTGTGAAGAGGCTTTCCAGACTTTGAAGAGACTGTTGACCACTGCACTAGTATTAGCCCAACCTGATATCAAGAAGCCGTTTGATGTTTATTGTGATGCTTCGGGTATTGGTATTGGATGTGTATTGATGCAAGAAGGCCGAGTCATTGCCTATGCTTCCAGACAACTAAAGCAACATGAAGAACACTATCCGACCCATGATTTGGAGTTAGCAGCTGTGGTCCATGCTCTAAAGATTTAGCGGCATTACCTGCTTGGTAATACGTGCCATATTTATACATACCACAAGAGTTTAAAGTATATCTTTACTCAGTCAGAATTGAACATGCGACAAAGAATATGGTTAGAACTGATTAAAGATTATGACTTGGAGGTACATTATCACCCTGGTAAAGCAAATGTGGTTGCAGATGCCCTCAGTCGCAAAAGTTATTGCAATTGCCTGACAGTAAGAACAATGGGTCTGACCTTATGTCAAGAGATGGAGGAGTTGAATGTAGAGGTAATTCAACAAGGTAGTTTGACCAACATAATTGTTGAAGCCAATATTCGAGACCAGATTATTGCTGCTCAGAAGGAAAACAAGGGTATAGCCCATATCAAGGAAAGAGTCAGGAATGGAAAAGCGGAATGCTTCAGCATAGATGATGAAGGTGTGCTATGGTTCAAGGATCGCCTGGTGGTACCAAAAGTTCCTGAGTTGCGGCAGTCAATTCTTGAAGAGGCACATGCTACTAGATTATCTATCCATCTGGGGAGTAACAAGATGTACCATGACTTGAAACAAAGATTTTGGTGGACTAAAATGAAGATAGAGATTGCTAGGTATATAGCCAAGTGTGATACTTGTCAAAAGGTAAAAGCTATACATTTGAGGTCCGCTGGAGAGTTACAACCGTTACCTATTCCAGCTTGGAAGTGGGAGGACATTAGTATGGACTTTATTGTTGGTCTACCCAAGACATCAAAGGGCTTTGACTCAATATGGGTTATTGTAGATCAACTAACCAAGTCAGCACATTTTCTTCCAGTCCAGAATACATATCCCACTATACGGTATGCCAAGATGTATTTAGAGTGAATTGTGAGTCTCCATGGAGTACCAAAGACCATTGTGTCCGATAGGGGTTCATAGTTTGTCTCTAGCTTTTAGAAACAATTGCATTCTTCATTGGGTACCAAACTACTGTATAGTACAGCTTATCATCCATAGACCGATGGTCAGACTGAAAGAGTCAATCAAGTACTTGAAGATATGTTAAGGTGTTGTGTCCTTAACTATTCCAATAAGTGGGATGAATGCTTACATTTGGCCGAGTTCTCATACAATAATAGTTATCAGGTGTAAGACCCTAAAATTTGTCTCTTTTGAAATAGAGTTAAAATGATTTAAGTTGGAATTTTTGTGCACATGAAATATAGGAAATAAAATTTTTCATTAAATTAAAATACATCATAAGGTAGCAACATATTTGAGCATACATGTCATTGCATTTGATTTTATTGGTTGAGTGGTTGAAAGGTCAAAATAGTGAAAATGCTTTTGAAATGAAATTAAAAATGGCTTTGAAATAAAAGAAAAGAAAGAAAAGAAAATTAGAAAAAAATAAAAGTATTTTAAAGTTGTAAAGTTTATCTTGGAAAGCCTAACAAAATCGTCTATTTTTATCGAATAGGGAAGTATATTTGAAACTATACTTGAAATCGATTTGAGTTTGGCTTAGATTTGGAAATTAGAAATAGAAAAGGATTTGTTTTTGAAAAAGCTTGCTTTCTACCTTTTCAGCCTAGCCCAAGAATCAGCCAGCCCTTTTCCTTCCTCCTCTTCCCGGCCTCACCCCGCTGCTCGGTGGCCCAGCCGCGCTCCTCCCCTCTTTCCCTTTCTCCCGCACCGGTCCATTCTGCCCGGCCCGCTCCGTGCCTGCCTCTGCTTCGCACCGGCCCAGCTCTCACCGTGGCCGCTTTGGCCCTTCCTCCGCACTGCTCGCACGCGCAAGCGCTCGGCCTGCTCAGCTTTCACCGCACGCCGCCCCTTTTCCCTTTCACTGGGCTGCTGGCCCGCTTGTCAGCCGCCCGCACGCCGTCGTCTTCCTTCCTTCTTTCCCCTGTCTCCTTTCCTTTCTTGCTCCCGTTGATGGCGCAGCCGTGCATGGTCAGCCACCGCGGCCGTGCCCATTTGGCAAGCGGCCAATCAGCCCTGCTCCCCTTCCTTTTCTCTGCGCATAGCCCACCTATAAAGCCCCGCGCCATCCCTTCTCCCTCTCCCATCCTCTGCTCGCAACCGAATCCCACCGCCACCACCAATCTCCCTCACCCGCGCCTCGGTACCCGACGCCGACGACCCCCTGAGCTCCGTGGTGACCTCCCGCAGTCGTAGGTCCCTCCCCTTTTCGGTTTTGTGTTGCTCAGATTTGTCCTCACCGCTCGTCGTCGTTTCTCTAGCCGCCGCCACCTCGGATACTACCCAGACGCCACGGCCACCCCAATACGAGTCTCGGTGAGCCACTTGTCCTCCCCATGCCCTCTATTCATCAAATAGCATGCTAGAAAGCCGCATCCGCAAGCATTCAGACCCGCCGGCCATGGCGCCGCCGCGGATTGTAGCCCCGACGAGATCCCTGTCCCCGTTAGGTACGCCATAGAGTTCGCAAGGTTCCACACTCCATGTGGATGCCTTTGGTTTGCTCCGAGGAGGTCCGGAACGCCCTTCCGACGACCGCTGCCGGCAATGGAGGCTCGTCGGTGTCACTGTGCTGCCGCCGTTGGTTCACCCGCACACACCAGCGCCGTCGATTTTGAGATGGATGGTCGAGATTGCGTACCCCTTCGGGGTTTATAATCGGTCCACCAGTTGAGCCATGGACCCGGTCCACCCCGCCACATCAGTGCGTCCACCGAACGTGTGGTGCACCGCACCCATCACGTGCTGCCACGTGGCGGACTGGTCAGCAGCCGGGTCAACATCCCGTCAAGCCATGCCAGTTTTGCAGAAAAGCCCTCCTGTTTTTATAGAATCAACCCGCAGTCCGGTTTAGTTCAAAATTAATACAAATTAGCCCTGTTTTTATTCGTTTAGGACCCTGTAGTTTCCAGAATTAGTGCGCACAGTCCAAAATCCATTTAAATTCAGATTTTTAATTGTTTTAATGAGTTCAAATATTTATAGAAATACCACTGGATCTTATTTCATGCGTAACTTTTGCATTTTAAGTCCGATTTGACCCGTTCAAATTGCGTTAGGATCGTATTTACGTTTACTACGTGTTTATAGTACTGTTAGGCATGTTTTCAATATCTAAAATTCATGGGTAGATTTAATCTATTATTTAACTATAGAAAAACTTGTTTAAATCATAACTTATTCATTTTAACTCCGAAATAGTCCGTTCAAGTTGCGTTTGTTTCGTAACGACGAGATCTACGCAATAGTAATACTGTTTACTATATTGTATTTCTGGAACAACGTGGTTTAAATCATATCTTGATTAAAGATTATGTAACTGGATTTTATGAATAAAATGTGATTTGATTTACTTTTGTTTTATAATTTAAATCTAAAAATTGACTTAATTTAATCTATATTATTTATAAATATCTTTTATGAATTCATATGGTTAACATAAATGAAGCCTATAGCTTTCTTTTCCACGTATAAGGCAAATCTCTCGGTAGTTGTAACTTTTCAACCGTAGCTCCGATTAGCATGCCTCTCGCGACTGTGTGTTCGTAGCGATGCGTAGAATCGTATTTCAATCTCTTTTACTTATTTTTTTTATGATTGGTGTACTGTTCTGATATAAATGCAATTGTATGCTATGCATGTATGTGTATGGATGTTTGTGTGGTGTTCTACGAATTACGTCCAGTCGGTGAGATACACGTGGTGATCCAGAAGAAGAAGAACGTTGAAGGTTAAAGCTTACCAAAGGATCGATGTGTAAGGCAAGTATACCATGGGACCATCCTTGTTGCCTATTCACATTTAATCACTAAATTCATATTGCATGTGTCTCCTTTGTTGCCATTAAGGATATCCTAGATATTTGATATCTTGTACCTTGAAACCTTTGGGATATTGCATTGGGTAGTTTTTGCTAGTGCTTAATCAAAACCATGATCTTGTAACTTAACTAATGATATATGCAATAAACATTAAAACATGACTTTTTTTAGTAACATGGAAATAGGGGGCTGGAGTGTTTAGCTACTTTCTAAATGCTTCAGATTCCTCTCCCTAAGGACTTATCTATAAGCGATTATTCGGGACTTACAGTACAACTGTGAGGGCTATATGGCTCTAGCTTTAGCTCAGTATGAGGACCTTTTCTAGCTTGTTAGTGGTTACCTTTAAGGCGCAAGAGGGGCTCCAACGGGTATGATCTCGGCCTGCCAAGTGGGTGTACTTGTTAGTCACTCCTTGGAGGGGAGTTTATGCTTATTGATGGGGAAACCTAGCGGCCCTAACCTGTTGACGAACCTTTGAAAGGCTTAATAGTGAACCCTGCCAACCTTCCTTGGTAGTGGGTCAAGAGGCTGATCACCTCGGGCGAAAGGGTAAATCACGACTCACAGTGAAAGTGTACAAACTCTGCAGAGTATAAAACTGTTATAACAGCCGTGCTCATGGTCACGAGCGGCCTTGGACCCTTATGGAATAGAGATGATCACTAATAGATAATGATACTAATGATTAATTGTTTATGCTATACTTTATTCATGTTTACCTGATCATGTGTTTATGGGCTTATGGATAAACTTGTTGCCAACCAATTGCTAAAATTTATGCTAAACAAAGGCTAATCGCAGTAAACCAGTGTCAGCCATTTGAGCCTCATGAACCCCATGATATAATTGTTAAGTACGACATGTACTTATGCTTGCTTTACTTTTCTATACATTGGATAAAAATCCTGGATGGGTACCAGATTGCTAGTTTTGAGGAGTTAGGCTTGTGGTCAACCAGTCAGTCGTCCCTATGGATTCAGAGTCTTCGCCAGAAGATCGGAGTCAACTTTCCGCTGTCTTTACTCTGAGGTTATTTTCTTTTTACTAATACGTTATGTAATAAGTATTGTCTCTTGATATTACCCTGATTTGTGGCTATATGTGAGATTTGACTTCCTGGGCTCACATATAGTGTGTATCTGGTTTTGTCTTTAAAATCGGGTGCTACATCAGGAAAGCATTAGAATGGCTCCATTTGAAGCACTCTATGGTCGTAGATGCAGAACATCGCTGAGTTGGTCTGAGCCCAAAGAAAGAAGGTTCTTTGGAGTTGACCTTGTGAAAGAAACAGAAGACAAGGTTAGGCAAATACAAAGTAATTTGAAGATAGCTCAGTCCCGACAAAAGAGTTACGTAGACAAACGACGTAGACCATTGGTGTTTAACCAGGGAGATTTTGTATATCTGAAGGTATCACCAATGAAAGGAGTTACCCGTTTTGGTGTTAAAGGCAAGTTGGCACCTCGATATATTGGACCATTTCAAATTTTAGAGAGGTATGGAAAAGTGGCATGTCGCTTGAAATTACCAGAACATTTATCAGCTGTACATGATGTGTTCCATGTTTCTCAATTGAAGAAGTGTCTCCGAGTGCCTGAGCAGAATGTTGAGGTTGAAGGAGTGGAACTTGAACCGGATTTGACTTATTCCGAATATGCTATCCGAGTTTTGGATCAGAAAGATCGTGTTACTCAAAGGAGGAAAATCAAGTTCTACAAGATACAATGGAATCAACATTCAGAAGAAGAAGCTACTTGGGAATCCGAAGATTACTTGTTAGAAAAATTTCCAGAGTTTCTTGCGTCAATATAGAAGAATGTTAGTTTTGCTCTGTTGTTGCGAACCATGTTTGTAAAGGAACCTTAGCTATTTTATGAATGGGTTTTGGATGATTTTGGATCGACACATTTCCTTTTCCATTACTTACCCTATGACTTTGAATCTTAGGACGAGATTTCTTTTAGGGGGAAGGATTGTAACACCCCGGGTGTTTTAAATACTAAAACCTGCCATATCATCATATGCATTGTACATCATTTTGTATTAGTGAAAACTTTGATATGCATATACTAAAACAAGTTTACAATTATGTTATATGTGTTGCCTTGTATGGTTTGGATCGAGATCAAAGTTTTGTTTAGATTTGGATTTCCGAAAACCCTGATTTCCAGCAATTAGTTTTACCCGAAAAACCCATTTCAAAATCTAAGCACATTTTGGGGTTGAGCCTTAAAGAAAAAGTGTAGAGCTTGTCGAGTTGTACAAAGTTGGTTTTTGGAGTTTTTAAAGTTGTTTTATAAAAATTGAAGTAATTTAAAAAGGTGTAATTCTTTAAATGTCCCCTTTTTGAATTCAAATTTGCATTTCAAAATGTAAACCGAATTAGGGGGTGGTTATTGAAGCAAAGTTGTAGAACTTTTAATTTTGAACAACTTTTATTTTTGGAGATTTTTGAGTTGTTACATAAATTTGGGAGTAATTTGAGTTTCAAATTGGATGGCAATTCTGTAAATATGGTGAACAGTGCTCGCCGCTTAAGCTACACCACCGGCGACCTTCTTCTGGCTTCCAGGCGCGCTCGTGGCCGCCCTTTAAAGCTTGTGCCGTCGCCGTTCTTCTCATTTCTTCTTCTCTGCTTTTCCCGTCGCCACCGCTCAACTCTGGCGAGCCCGTGTTGTCGCCATAGTGCCTCCACCGTCTCGACAAAGCCAGTCCTAGCTTAGCCTAATCCTTGCGCACCTAGCCAACCAGCCCTGGTCGCTTGCCGTCGCTGGGAAACGCCGCTCAACGCTTTTCTTCCTCGTGGCCAGCAGCACCACCGTCGCAAGCACATCACCATGGCCAGCGCTCTCCGGTGAGCCTTTGCTCTTGCTCAGTGTAGCTCCAGCTCCGCCTTGTTCCCGTGATGCTCTATGACCGGTTGATTGCTCCTTTTGTCCACCGTAGCCACCGGAGCACCATCGTCGCCATTGCTCGCACCGCCGTGGCCGCTGTGACCGTCGACCAGCATCTCTGTTCGGGGTGAGCTGCTGATCCTTCCCAAGCACTATATTTGATTTCTACTGGCCTTGTTTCACCAGCGTAGTGCAGCCGCTCAGCCGTGTCCGCCATGGCCAGCGTTGAGATGGTATGGAGCCGTAATCGGTGCAAGTAGGGACATCAGTAGGTGCGCCTAGTCATGGTGAACGTGTTGGTGTCTTTGTCGTCGCCGTTGGTCTCACTGGCGGTGAGAAATCGCCGGTCAGCGCGTAGTCGCCGTGGTCAAACGCGGGAGGTAGGGGATGACAAGTGGGACCCCGTGATTTGTTATTTTTGTGTGGATTTCTTCAGAGCTCCAAAAATTATGAAAATTTTTGTGTGACTTCTCTATGATGTATGTTATTTAGGAAAAATATGAAATGTTGATTTTCAGTACTTTTTGAATGTGATAAAAATTTCTCAATTAATTAATAAATGAGTTTCCATGAATTTTCTAGGCTTATTTATTGATCCAAAAATTATGAAAATTGTCTTGCCATTTAGTTATCATGAGATGAACATTTACAAAAATTTTGGACTCAATTGGAATAAGTTGATTTATTTCATAATTATTAATTAAATAATTAATTCATAAAAGCAAATAGTAACCTTTGATGATTTAGGTTTGGTTTGAATTCTGGATTGAGTGATGACCTTGGGTCATTGGTTGGTAATGATCCTTGGTAATTGAATTAAGTGTTACGAAAAAGGTTTAGTTAGTTTGACTTATAACTGTACCGCGAAGGAAAGTTGTATTCAAGTTATTAATTTTGCATCCATCATCGAGCATCATGTTTTATATTTTGCATCATGTTAAACATGGCATTGTTACTACGTGTACTGAACGAAGGTGAGCACATGGTAGTTAATCAAGTTGTTGAGGAAGTTAATCCGCCTGTTGAGGTCAGATTGGATAATTGTGGAACGACTCCGGATTCTAACTTTTCCGTCAACGAAGGCAAGCCCCGGATGCATTTAAACCTACCTTGTGATTTACAAATTGATTTCGCTTTTGCTTTTCTTTACTGCATTAAGTGATTAGGATTTGAGTGCAAACCTAATTGGTGCATTACCAACCTTGTTCTTCCATATCTACCTTGTTACCAGTTTAATTCGTATATGCCTAGTTATGCTTAGCTATGCTTAGAACGATGAAAGTCAAGCGATTACCTGTCACCTGCAAGTTTTAAATGGATCTTTGGTTACTTATGTTATCATGTGATATGGGAATGTGGAGTAATAAATCTAGACCGGGTGGACTCGGTGTATGGGAGCCACAAGACATGGAGGTCTTGTGAGCGGGTTCTTTCCACCTGTGTCGATTGAGGCCCGTCCGTTGTTGAACTGCGTGAGGTGAGACTTTGTAGTACTAACCACATACTCCAGTAAGCCTTAACTTGGCTATTCTATTACGAGAATGGCTACTCGCGCACTGGGAGTGGAGAGATGGCGGGAATAGCGTGTACCCATGTGGCAATGGGCTAGATTGGTGGAGTACTGTATTCTCGGGTGGCGCGGACCTGTTCTTGTTTTAGAGGACCTGTGGGTAGGTTGGTATATGTAGGTCAGGGACCTGCATATGTCGTGTGGTCTAGAATTCCCAGCTAGGTTTAATCGATTCGAATCGTCGTTGCTCCTCGGTTATGGAGACTCATTTCTCTGTTCATCATCGTAGTTTAATAACTGGAAATCAAATAAGGTTTGTGAAGGTGTTGGATATGAAGTTTCATGATCTCAATTCGATTCATGTCAGCTTTGTATATGATCTTTATTAAGTTTTAAATGTTGATATAAAGAATTTTGTTAAAGAGCTTTTACGCAAAGGAACTTTGATTATTGCTAAAGCCATACCTTGAATCCCTAAGGCTGCATTCCTGAGTTTTATCAGTTTTATTTCGGTTAAGTCTTGTTGAGTACTTTTGTACTCAGGGTTCATTGACCCTTGTTGTAGGTGAGGCTCATGAGCAGGTCTGCTTTGGACCATGCTGCATGACTGTTGTTCGATCCGATGACGATAAGTAAATGCGTGGCCCTTGGGCAGGGCAATCCATTTGTGTGTTTGTATTATGTTATAATGCAACTCCACTACTATGTTTTGTAATTATTATCGAACTTAGTTGTAAGGTTTGAAACTACTGTTTTGTAAACTATGTTATTGTAAGACTTCCGCTGTTTTACTCTAGTGTAGATATTTGAATAAATGTTGTAATACTACAATGACTCTGTAATGTGATGCTGCTCGGAAATCGTGGATGATTCGGGGTTCCCCGAGGACACCCGACAGTCTTCTTAAGTTATCAGGAACATATGTATAGTTGTCAGAGGTCGTCGGACAGTGACAGGTGCATGTGGGCCCTATAATTTAGGAGGTTCTGCCACGCCTCGTCCCGCCTCGCCTTGCCGTCAGAACGGTCGAAGATTGCTCTGACCGCCTCCTCTCCTGAGGCATGGCTGGTGGCGATGTCTAGGAGTTCCTTGGTGGTCCGCTGGCCCTTGTGTCCCAACTTATGAACCAAAGACTCGTAGGTGGTCCCGGATAGGAAGGCTCCTATTACGTCGGCATCGACGATGTTAGGGAGCTCGTTGCACTGCCAGGAGAAGCGCCGGATGTACCCATGGAGGGTTTCATCAGCCTTCTGGTGGCAGTTCTTGAGGTGCCATGGGTTCCTAGGGCACTTATATGTGCCCTGGAAGTTCCCCATAAAGATTTCCCTCAGATCCGCCCAACTCTGAATGGTGTTGGATGGTAGGTGCTCCAACCACGCTCGTGCTGAATCAGCCAAGAATAGTGGGAGATTGCGAATAATGAATCGTCATCATTCACGCCACTGGCTTGATAGGCAAGCCGATAGTCTTTGAGCCAAAGCCCGGGGTTTGTCTCCCCAGAATATTTAGGGATATTGGTAGGCGGTCGGTACCTTGGTGGGAAAGCAGAGTTGAGGATGTGCCGACCGAAGGCCTGAGGGCCTAGCAGGCCGGGGCTCGGGCTTCGGTCCTCGCCACTGTCATAGCGTCCACCGCATCGAGGATGATAGCCACGGTAGGCTCCTTCCCTTGGGTTGCCGTAGGTGCGCCTGCGGGCGTCGATGGTGCTGCACGCGTCGCGGTTGTTGCCGAGACGTTGATGTACCGAGACAGCGGTGTGCTGCCTGCCGCCCGGCGGTGTCTGGTGAACTGACGCATCCTTGGCGGGGTGCACCGAGGGCGTGCGCTGGCTGGTGTCGAGCTCATGTCGCCGAGACAACGAGCTTTCCGCCTGCTGCGCCGCCACATGCTCGAGCAACATGCGAATTTCTTGATGGGCCCAGCGATCCTCGGACGTCGCGGCCTCTAGAAGGCCATGAAGCAAGGCCATCGTAGTGGCAATGTTCTGGCTTGCTCGAGCGAAGTGAGGGAGGGTCCCGTCGTCGGTGAGGATCCTTTGGTGTACATTACGGGCCACGGCGCGTGCGCACCCACTGTTTCCACGGCGTTTGATCTCGCGATTGATCTCTGCATACTCCCGCACGAGCCCTTATTCGGTCTCATTGATCTCCAGCTTCCGGGCTCTCAGTTGCTCCATCCTCACGCGAGATGGGGCCGCTGCCTCCCCTCTGGTCCTACTATCAAGGTTGCCTGTCGGGGTAGCCTCCTCCCCGAAGATGCTTTCGACGCGCCCCTCGGGGGTTTCCACCATGAAGCATCCCCGAGAAGGGTGATGGCTCCCCCTGCTGGAGTCAGAGCTAGAGGATGATCCCGGCTCCTCTATGAGGAGTTTGTGGAGAGACTCTGTGTCATGTTCGATCACCCCTACAAACTCGCTGTCCGTGGGTGGCTAAACCATGCGTTGTGCCACAAGGCGGCCAACGGTCACCGCGGCGTTGTGGAGACCGAACGGAAACGCTATCGGGGTGCTCTGTACGTGATGTTCCAGAGAGAGGAGTCCTTCTCTGGAAGGCCACGCCATGTCATTGTCATTGGAAAGGGCAAGGCGACGCTGGTCCTCCCTGGACTGCTAGAGCCCAAGGGAGGCACCGAGCTGGCACCCAAGCCTCTTGTTGTCGAGGCCGATGAGGGGGAGAGATTGGATGGCAGCGTGAGCCCGTACCAACTCTCCTCCCACCGTGATGATGAAATCTAGGTTCCCAAAGCATACGTGTGCGCCTAGTACCCAGCTGATGTCGTGGTTAGCCATCCGTGGCCTGGTTTGGAACGCGCAAAGTCCCCTACCTGGCGTGCCAACTGTCGGTGTTTTGAACAAACACTGGCTAGTAAATTTATATTTATGCGCGTTAGGCCCGGATGGTGTGCTAAAGGACACATGGTTTATACTCGTTTAGGCTGAATGTCCCTACATCTAGTCTATTGCTGCTCGTGTTATTAGCACCGAAAATGGTTCATAGTAGAGGGTACAAATGGTTGAGAGAGGGACTGGTCTTAGGTCTCTGATGGAAGGGTCGAAAGGATGCCAGGAGCCTGGTGGCGGCCTGGCTATGTGCTGATATGTCGCGTGTGTATGGAACCGAACTCTCTATGAGTTTGTCTATGTGTGAGTTGTCCGTCAAAAGTCGGTCCCTTCAGTGGGGAGCCCTTCCCTCCCTTTTATAGGCCAAGGGGGGAGCAGGGGTTACAGATGGCAGAAAGAGGAAAAAACCAAGGGTATAGGAGGTCCTTCGAAGGATCTGGGTCTTCCTTTTTTCCCATGCCTACCCTGCTTAACATGGCAAACCATGTCAGAAGTGGCATGTTTGTTGATCTTCATAGGCCTTGCCCTAGCCCTATTTAGCAAGTGGGTGCATCCTATCCCATGCCGGCGGACGGTGCGGCGTGCCGGAGAGCCGAGCAGTGACCCCTCGGGGAGTAATCGGGGAAGCCATGATACATCCATTACTGTAGATGATGTGAGTTCTATCTTGGACCATAGCAGTCGTCGTATGCCAGTGTTAGTATCTGCGCCCGAGAACTGAAGGCGGCGCCTACTACACTGTGGGACAAAAGCCAACGCCCTTAATACTATTTGGGCACTGTTATGAGGAAAAGGGCTTTAAAGCGCCCATCCCATCGTGTTCTGACGGTGCCTTCCTGTAGTCGCACAGGGCATGGCCCTCGACATCGTGGTTGACTCATACATCCTGTCGTACCCCATGTTTTGTTTTTAGGAAGGATCAGAGTGTAGTCGCGGGGCAAGGCGAAGCTAGCCTTTAGTCGTCGAGTGAGGTTGAACCCACCCTCGGACATCGGGTGAGGCGGAGACTAGCCCTCAGCCCTTGGGCAAGGTGAACCCCGCCCTCAGCCCTCGGGTGAGGTGGAGACTAGCCCTCAGCCCTCGAGCGAGGCGGAGCCGGCCCTCAGCCGTCGGGTGAGGCGGTGCTGGCCCACGAGCGTCGGGCGAGGCGGAACCATACAACCATCGTTTGGGAAAGAAGCATAGTAGTGCTCTTATCCGTTCGGGACTGTTTAACATTCGATGGTTATTAGTTCCACCTCCTTGGGTACCCCGGTGTTAGGTCCCCGACAAGTAGCCACCTATTGCTTACCCACATCTCCTAACATTACTTTACTAGATTGTCATCCCTAGTGATGGTGCCAGAGATGCTTGTTGGTAATACCTAGCA
This sequence comes from Miscanthus lutarioriparius, assembly GCA_904845875.1. Taxonomy (NCBI): domain Eukaryota; kingdom Viridiplantae; phylum Streptophyta; class Magnoliopsida; order Poales; family Poaceae; genus Miscanthus; species Miscanthus lutarioriparius. The sequence goes on along the minus strand of CAJGYO010000016.1, from coordinate 30,986,192 downwards.
TTACTATTGGAATAATACTAAGCTATTTTTTATTAATTTATGTGACTAGGAAGAATAGATATGAATACATATATGAAAGGAATCTACAAGCGCACAGATAATTATACCATTGTAGCACTTCACCCGGGAGTATTCTAGGTATCGTTATTTATATTTTTACCACATGGAAGGCCTAGCATGGACATGTATTGATAACCTATACTATTGATGGAGAAGTGAACCATAACCAATATTCTACTCATAATAGGGGTAAGTCATAGGATAATATATATATATGATAAGTATTGATTAATGATAAATCACTCAGAGTACTCCTTTCTATGACATTAGCATGGTCAGGTAGAATATTAGAGGAATAATTCCTAAGTTATTCTTAATTACAAGTCAAAGCATATATTGATTAGTGCAATTATACCTAGTAGTCATTGCTAAGATCATCATCATATCTGCACATAAGGTATATTACTAAGGAAGATTAAGAATAGAGCTTATTCTTCCTTTGTAACTAGACTCTACGTGAGCCTATATTCGGGGAGTGGACTACAAAGGACTCAACGGGAGTGTCACATCCACGATCTACCACATGACCCAGAATATAGGGTGTATCCATAGATAAACAACGTATAAGCACCATGCTTATACACTATCGACCACTCACCCATGGTACCTTAGAGTGAGTGTTATACGAACTTATGTATGAACATGATGATAATCTAACTATAATAAGCATATAATCAAAGTAGATGATGAACATTATAACGAAGAACATGAATAAAATGAATACTAATATTGTCATAACAATTGTAACTAGCATATAAAAATAATGGAGGTACAAAAGAGAGGGGGTACAAAGATTATACCAAACCACGCTCTTGACACTATCGAGAATCCAAGCAAAGCCTGCTTGCCTCCCTCTAGACCTAGCCTAACTAGCTATGCTCTAGAATATGGTGGAGCTCTAAGGATGATTAGGGTTTCAATCTTCTCAAATGACTTAATGACTGGAGTTATGCCTGGGGGTGGCAGGGGCTGATATATATAGGCCAGAGCGTCCAACGTGAGCCCTTGGATCAAACTGACTTAAAGGACAACGTAGATGCAACCTAGGAGGCGGTGGAAAACCAACATTCAAAGGAGGGGCTGACATGTGGGCCTAGGGGGCCGGGCGGCCTGCAGGTAGGGCCAGATAGTCTCTGCCTCTGCCTCGGCGCGGAGTCCTCTCAAGTCTTCTAGAGTCTTCTGGTGTCTATTTCGCTTTGGATAAGCGCGATTAAATCTAACATGTAGGTCCACCTTGATGGTTTTCTAAATAAACCCTGTAGAAAATTTAGATTCACCAAAACTCGTGGAATGTGTTAGTTTAAACCCCTAGACATTCATTGGTGATTACTTTCATGCCCCTATTCATGTTTTATTGACGGTTTATAATGGTTGTTAACTACTGTCAACACTAGCATAGAAGCAGGCGTCTGAGTTGCCGACGATAGCAAGCCTGGCGATGAGCTTGGCGCGGTACTTGTGGTCATAGAACCGGTTCCAAGTCCCAAGCTATATCCCACACAGCAGCAGCTACTACAGTGGTATGCTATGTCCCACTATGGCATCACCGCACACCCTATGCATCTATGAACAGGTTGCCCATAGGCTGCCAAGATCTTCCATGGGATCCGCCATTGCCGCAGTGACGTGGCTAGCAATCTCAACAGCCACATCCGTCGGGAGCTTCTCCATGGAATGTGGACATGCACAGCGGCTGCAAAAGATGGATCCTTGGGTCGAGGAGTGATGTCACAGCAGAGCAAAGCACTGGGGAGGGGGATCGGAGCAGAGCAAGGTGAGTCCAAAAAACCCTCTTGGGATTTTATGATTGCTCCATTCTTGAAGGTTCCACCGCGCGGGGATGTCGAACGTCTCAGGGAAGTCAATCATCATCCTCCATGTGAATTGCGTAGACTGTGTATGAAAATGCAAAAGAAATTCAGAATGAAACAATCTTTTATCTTACTATCTTACAACTACTAATTTGAGGCGCCAACGGTGTAAACCGTGTGAACCGCGTAAATCGTGTATGTAAACTGTGTGAACCCCCTAATTTTGCATGTAAATTACCCACCTCTGCCATTACAAAAGATAATTCAAAGCTGTCGATAAGAATAAAATAGGCTAGCGGTTCATCACTTCGTCTCCCCTAAGATCGTGGTTAGCGCTAGATGGGCTGAGCCGCGTGGTCGAGTCAATTTTCTCTGTCCAACTTCCAACACCGTTCCATCACCATTACTTCTACTGGGAGAAGTGTGCTCCACTAAGATCGTGCGAGATGTGGCCTTGTCTTAACTCCTACTCTCGCCCATCCTTCTATAAAAGTGGAGGCTAAGGCAGGGAAGCAAGTACATGATTCCTTTTCTCTCAAACTTCTATCTTCTTTGTTCGGCGCTCCACCTCAACACCCCATCTTTCATATCTCGTCCAATGGTGGATAGGACAATGAAGCGCCCAATGGAAGAGTCACCTGAGGTTGTCCCTGCTCATCCCCGCTTTCGTGCAATGCTGTGATGGGATGGGTAGGGTAGCTCGGTGGCACTACCACCAAAGAGCCAGTCTCCACTTCTGGCTATCTCCGATGACGACAACAGGGGGGCAGATGATGTCCTCATGTTGGTGGAGAAGCTAGACATGGCCACCTCTGCCCTCCGCTAGGAGAGCCAGGAGGCAGACTAGCTACGCCTCTCCATTGCCGCCACAAAGCGAGAAATGGCTATGACGGAGCTTGCTGCCGCCGAGGCCTAGGCGTGTCTCGCTAGTAAGGCATTTGGCACAATATGATCTTGCTCTTTCACTATGTGCGACGTCGTGTCTTCAGTTGTAGCATTTTTTGGTCTCCTCTTCAGCCGTCTAGGAGCAGCCGATCACCGCGTAGGGGCGGACGGATACGATCCGCCTTCGCTCGGTAGCCGATGACAATGCCCATGTGTAACACCTCGGGTGTTTAAAATACTAAAACAGGACATGTCATCATATGCATTGCAAAGCATTTGGTCATATGGAAAACTTTGATATGCATTTACTAAAACAAGTTTACATTTATGTTACGAGTGTTACCTTGTTTGGTTTGAATTTTGTTAAAAATTTGGTTTGGATTTTTAATTTTCAAGAAAACCTTGATTTTTCAGTATTTAAATCCTACTCTGAAAACTCATTTCAAAATCTAAGAATATTTTGGGGTTGAGCCCAAAAGCAAAAGTGTAGAGCTTGGCAAGTTATGCAAAGTTTGTTTTTGGAGTTTTTCAAGTTGTTTAGAAAAAAATTGAGTAATTCAAAAAGGCGTAATTCGTTAAATTTCCTTATTCAAATTCAAAAGTTCATTTCAAAATCTAGACCGAATTAGGAGATGGTTATAGAAGCAAAGTTGTAGAATTTTTGATTTTGAACAACTTTTGTTTTTGGAGATTTTTGAGTTGTTATGAAAATTTGAGAGTAATTTGTGAATTTTAGCGAATGGCAATTTTGTAATTTCTGTGAACAGTGTTCACCGCCTAAGCTACATTGCCGTCGGACCTTCTTCGGTGTTCCAGGCGCGTCGTGGCCGTCCTTGATGTCGCGCTGGCACGAAAACGGCTCCATCGTGGCTTCCTTGAGCTTCTGCGCCGCGCTATAAGTACCAAGACGTCGTCATCGTCGTTTTTCTTCTTCCTTTGTTTTCACCACCACCGTTGTCATCGCTCCAACAAGCTCGCATCGTCTCCCGAGCGCTGTTGCCATCTCGGTAAAGGCCGTCCTAGTTCCGTCTTTTCCTTGCGAATCCAGCCAGCTAACATTGGTCGCCTGAAATTGCTGAGAACTCGCTGTCCACGTCTTTCTTCCTTGCGGTCGGCAACTTCACAGCCGCGGGCGTGTCATCGTGCCCAGAGCCCTTCGGTGAGCCGTTGTCTGTAATCAGTGTACTTACGGCTTCGTTTCGATGCTGTAGTACTTAGTCTGTTGTTGTTTACTCATTTTGATCACTACAGTCGCCGGTTCTCCCTCACCGACGATCTTTGCTCCGCAGAGTTTACCGTAGTGGTCGGATAGTTCACCGTAGTGGTCGGATAGTTCACCGTAGTGGTCGGATAGTTCACCGTAGTGGTCGGATAGTTCACCGTAGTGGTCGGAGAGTTCACCAAAGTGATCGATGCTGGCGTGGTCACATCAGTTACGAATATGGTTTGGTTAGTTTGGTTTGTAACTGTACTGCGAAGGAAAATTATATCCAATTTATTAATTTTTGCATCCATCATCGAGCATCATGTTTCATATTCCGCATCATGTTAAACATGGCAATGTTACTACGTGTAGTAAACGAAGGTGAACATGTGGTAGTTAATCAAGTTGCGGAGGAGGTTGATCTGTCTGCGAGAGGTCGGATCGAAGACTTGTGAAACGTCGCAGAGCCGGACTTTTCCATCAACGAAGGCAAGCCCTTGATGCATACAACCCTACCTTGTGTTTTACAAATTAATTTCGCTTTTGCTTTCCATTACCGCATTAAGTGATTAAGAGTTAAGTAAGAGCCTAATTGGTGCATTACCACCCTTGTTATTCCATATTTACCATATTACCGCTTTTGAACTCAGTATATGCCTAGTTTTGCTTAGCTATGCGTGAAACGATGAAGTCGGTGACTACCGTCACACCGCAAGTTTTAAATGGAACATTGGTTAATTATGATAGCCTGTGATATGGGAATGTGGAGTAATAAATCTAGACCGGGCGGACTCGGTGTGTGTGAGCCACAAGACATGGAGGTCTTGTGAGCAGGATCTTTCCGCCTGTGTCGATTAAGGCACGTCCGTTGTTGAATTGCATGAGGTGAGAATTTGTAGTACTAACCACATACTCCGGTAAGCCTTTACTTGGCAATTCTATTACGAGAATGGCTACTCGCGCACTGGGAGTGGAGAGATGGCGGGAATAGCGTGTACCCACGTGGCCATGGGCTGGAATGGTGGAGTACTGTATTCTCGGGTGGCGCGGACCCGTTCTTGTTTCAGAGGATCCGAGGGTAGGTTGGTATATGTAGGTCAGGGACCTACATATGTCGTGTGGTCTAGAAGTCCCAGCTGGGTTTATAATCGGTTCGAATCGTCGTTGCTCCTCGGTTATGGAGACTCAACTCACTGTTCATCATCGTAGTATTAATAACTGGAACTTGAGAATGGTTGATGAAGGTGTTGGATATAAAGTTTCATGATCTCATTACGGATCGTGTCATCTTTGTATATGATTTTATGAAGTTTAAACTGTTGAAACAAAGAATTTTGTCAAAGAGCTTTTACGCAAAATAACTTTGATTATTGCTAAAACCATACCTTGAATCCTTGAGCCTGCATTCCTGAGTTATCAGTTCTTATTTCGGTTAAGTCTTGTTGAGTACTTTTGTACTCAGGGTTCGTTGACCCTTGTTGCAGGTGAGCCTCATGAGCAGATCTATTTTGGATCGTGCTGCATGACTATCGTTCGTTCTGATGATGAGAAGTAAATGTGTGGCCCTTGGGCAGGGCAGTTTCATTGTGTGTTTTGTATTATATTATAATGCCACTCCACTATTTCATTTTGTAATAAATATCGAACCTAGTTGCGATGTTTGAAACTACTGTTTTGTAAATTATGTTATTGTAAGACTTCCGCTGTTTTTACTCTGGTGTAGACATTTGAATAAATGTTGTAATACTGCAATGACTCTGTAACGTGATCCTGCTCGAAAATCGTGGATGATTCACGGTTCCCCGAGGACACCCGATAGACTTCTTAAGTTACCAGGAACATATGCATTGTTGTCAAAGGTCTTTGGACAGTGACAAATGTATGTGGGTCCTATAATTTAGGAGGTTCTGCCACAGAATGGTATCGGAGCGACCGTTACAAAGTTTTTGTGGTATTGGTTTACAAAATCTTCAAAATGATTTGGGATGACTAAATTTAACTTGATTAATTTGGTCCAAATTGCTTCTGACTTATTTTATTTCTTTCTCACCATTCCTTATTTGATTAAAAAGGGTCTTGTGTGGTGGAGTAGTAATCTTACTATGCCCTATATAAAAATAAATGTTGTTTATGTGCATTATAAACTTTGATGTTTTTGTTCGTAAGAACGATTCATGCATCATGAATAATTCACTCGTTACTTCCTTCACCTCTTAGTCTGGAGTTGAGTAATGAGACTGGTTTGAGGAATGTAATCCATCATAGCTGCTCTTTAGACTTTGATCAAGTGGTTTTACTTGGATTAAATTGGTTTCCTTCAGTATGGCTCGTGCCAAGATGACGCCCCGTAAGTCCACTGGACCCAAAGGAGTTCCTCGTCACCAACTTGCCCCTAGAAACGATGGTGCTAGCAGTAGCAGTTCTAGGCCTGATCCCCAAGCAGAGATACAAAGAATTTCTACAGAATTAGCACAAGCTACTAGAGATAGGGCTTTGGATGCTATACAGGTAGGAGAATTACAGGATCAATTGAGGCGTCTCACCACCGCACACCGGAACTGCGAAAGTATATTAGTTCGTACGGTGGAGGGACGAAATGAGGCTTAGCAGAGGGAAAATGTAGCTAGAGCTAGAACTCATGAGCTAGAGTTCTATGTAGAAGATTTAGAAGAACATAATACCTATCTACATGAGGAAGTGCATAGGCTTAGCAATCTACTAAACCCGAATCATGAGCCTCAAGCTGATGCCATGGACCCAGGTGTCATCCTTGCCAATGAAAGTGAATCGGAAGAGGAAGAAGAAGATCCTGAAGAATTAGTAATGATCAATGAAAGTGATGATGAAGGCGGTAATAATTCCGGAATGGATACCGAGCCTGAAGTTTGAAGTAATCACAGAAAAGAGTAGAGTTGTATAATAGTTAATTATGGTTAGGCTATGTATCTTGTTTTGGTACTTATAGGGTCTGGTGTTTATAGTAGTAAACCCTATGTAATGTGTCTGGAGTAAGCTTTTGTGCAATCCAATAAAGGCTTGTGAATAAAGTTTGGTTTGTTATGAGCAGATGCGTCGTACGCGGGGATCGCATATTCCTGGTACTTCACAAGAGGATGATGATATCCCCAACCCGCCACCAATGCCGACCAATCTGGCTGATGCTATCGCTGCATTAGTCAATGTGACTGTGGAAAATTCTTGTTTGCTTCATGAGATGGCTCAAAGTAATTAGAATCAGATGCATGGAAACCGTGGCCGCAATCATAACAGGCATGAGGCTACCTATGTGGATTTCACGGATACAAAACCCCCGGTGTTCACCAAGGCAGATGAACCACTAGAGGCTGATGACTGGCTTAGGACCATGGAGCAGAAATTTGATCTTATTCACTGCACAGAGTTTCAAAAACCGGTGTTTGCTGCCCAGCAACTTAGAGGTGCAGCTGGTGCTTGGTATGCAAATCTAATGGCCATGCAACCCGCAGGCGTTCCGTTAACTTGGACAGAATTCGCACCGCTTTGAGCCCATTATATCCCGGAAGGAGTGATGGCTATGAAGTCGGATGAATTCCTTGTTTTGAGGCAAGGGATCAAACGGTTATGCAAAGATGTGGGAAGATTCAATCATCTCATCATGAGGGCATCCGATCATGTCAATACGGATGCCAAGAAAAAGAAATGGTTCATGAGAGGTCCGAATACCAAATCGCAGACAATGATGACAACTGTACCAATATCACTTATCATGAGGCAAGAATATTGCAATTGCTTCAGAGGCAAAGTATCGGCAAAGATAAGGAGCTCAAGAAGAAAAAGAATGTGCCGTCTGGACCTTTTGGTGGAAACCAAAAGAGTCGAGAGTGATTTATCATCCAAGAAACCATTATCGTCCTCCTTATCATCCGCCACGCCTCAAGCCGGCAACAGTCAAATGTCCGTCTTGCTATAACCTATCCGAACTCACAACAACCAATGCTCCCGGTGGCAATGCTCCAACGTCACGAGGTCACAACTATCCGTGTTACAATTGTGGAAGGATGGTCATTTCTCCGTGGGAATGTCCATACCCTAGGTAGGCTAATCAAAATTATCGAAGGCCCCGCCAATCAACAACAGTGGTCGGGCACCAAACAAGAACCACAATCGAATGCTCAGAAGGGCAAAGATGAGAGGAAGACAGGACGGGTGTTCTATATTCAAGCCGGAGAAATTCCGGAGGGGGAGCCAAAGATGATGGGTATGTTTCTGTTGCCAATCACCCTGCAGCTTATACTTTTTGATTACAAGCATCGCATTCATTCGTCAATAGAACATTTGTCGTGAAGCATGAAATTTCAATTGGGGCAACAAAGGAAAGTTTCTTTATATAGTCGCCTGGGGACGCCTCGTGTACTAAGGAAATGGTATACCAGTACCCGTAAACTGGTGGGCATATTTTTCCCACTACCATGATTATTCTTAAGGATCGTGATATAGATGTAATCTTGGGAATGAATTGGATGTATCGAAGATAAGGCTATTATAGATGCTTTGAATAGGACTTTAAGAGTAAGTTTGCACGATAGTAATTCTCAACTTCTCATCCAACTTCCAACTCTAAGAAGATCGGTGGGCAAGATTTGTGCGATCATTGTCAAAGAGATTAGAGATATTCCGGTAGTGTGTGAATTTCCTGATGTGTTTCACAAGATTTACCCGGTCTACCACCGATAGGGATGTACAGTTTAACATAGAGTTACAACCTGGAATAGCTCCGATTTCTCGGAGAGCCTATAGAATGCCACCTAAGGAATTGGCCAAGTTGAAGACTCAGTTACGAGAGTTGATTGAGAAGGGGTTTATTCGACCTAGTTCCTCTCCTTGGGGATGTCCGGCAATTTTTGTGAAAAAGAAAGATGAGACCCTGAGGTTATGTGTTGACTATCGTCCGTTGAATGAAGTGACCATCAAGAATAAGTATCCATTACCTCGGATAGATTTGCTTTTTGATCAATTGGCCGGAGCCAAAGTTTTCTCCAAGATAGATTTGAGATCAGGGTATCACCAAATTAAGATAAAGCCTGAAGATATTCCCAAAACGACATTTACCACAAGATATGGATTATATGAATACTTGGTAATGTCTTTTGGATTGACAAATGCTCCAGCTCATTTCATGTACCTGATGAATTCAGTATTCATGCCTGAGCTAGACAAGTTTGTAGTGGTATTTATTGATGACATTCTAGTGTATTCCAAGAATAAGAAACAACATGCGGAACACCTCAGAATTGTTCTGACTCGTTTGAGAGAACATCAATTGTATGCCAAGTTCAGCAAGTGTGATTTTTGGCTTAAGGAAGTGCAATTTCTTGGACATGTCTTGTCAGCTGAAGGAGTTGCAGTTGATCCCAGCAAAGTGAGGGATGTGCTTGATTGGAAACCGCCAACCACAGTTCAACAAGTTCGGAGTTTTCTTGGATTGGCGGGGTATTACCGTCGGTTTATTCCAGAGTTCTCTAAAATATCAAAACCTATAACTGAATTGTTGAAGAACCAAGTCAAGTTTGTCTGGTCATCAGATTGTGAAGAGGCTTTCCAGACTTTGAAGAGACTGTTGACTATTGCCCTAGTATTAGCCCAACCTGATATCGAGAAACCGTTTGACGTCTACTGTGATGCTTCAGGTATTGGTATTAGATGTGTGTTGATGCAAGAAGGCCGGGTCATTGCCTATGCGTCCAGGCAACTTAAGCAACATGAAGAACACTATCCGACCCATGACTTGGAGTTAGTAGCTGTAGTTCATGCTCTAAAGATTTGGCAGCATTACCTGCTTGGTAATACGTGCCATATGTATACAGACCACAAGAGCTTAAAGTATATCTTTACTCAGTCAGAGTTGAACATGTGACAAAGAAGATGGTTAGAACTGATTAAGGATTATGATTTGGAAGTACATTATCACCCTGGTAAAGCAAATGTAGTTGCAGATGCTCTCAGTCGCAAAAGTTATTGTAATTGTCTGGCAGTGAAAACAATGGGTTTGACTTTATGTCAAGAAATGGAAAAGTTGAATATAGAAGTAATTCAACAAGGAAGTTTGACCAACATAATTGTAGAAGCCACTATTCGAGATCAAGTTATTGCTGCTCAGAAGGAAAACAAGGGTATAGCCCATATCAAGGAAAGAGTCAAGAATGGAAAAGCAGAATGCTTCAGCATAGATGATAACGATGTGTTGTGGTTCAAGGATCGCCTGGTGGTACCAAAGGTTCCTGAGTTACGACAGTCAATTCTAGAGGAGGCACATGCTACTAGGTTATCTATCCATCCGGGAAGTAACAAGATGTACCATGACTTGAAGCAAAGATTCTGGTGGACTAAAATGAAAATAGAGATTGCTAGATATATAGCAAAGTGTGATACTTGTCAAAAGGTGAAAGATATACATTTGAGGTCTGCTGGTGAATTACAACCATTGCCTATTCCATCTTGGAAGTGGGAGGACATAAGTATGGATTTTATTGTTGGTCTACCCAAGACATCAAAGGGATTTGACTCAAGATGGGTTATTGTAGATCGACTCACTAAGTCAAAGACATTTTCTTCCAATCAAGACAATATATCCTACGATCCAATATGCCAAAATGTACTTAGCAAGAATCATGAGTTTGCATGGAGTACCCAAGACTATAGTGTCGATATAGGGTACACACGTTTGTCTCAACTTTTGGAAACACTTACATGCTTCATTGGGTACTAAACTTCAGATAGTACAACTTATCATCCATGCAGATCGATGGATGATCAAAGAGTTAATCAAGTACTTGAAGATATGTTAAGATGTTGTGTCCTTAACTATTCCAATAAGTGGGATGAGTGCTTACCTTTGGCCGAGTTCTCATACAACAATAGTTATCAAGAAAGCATTAGAATGGCTCCATTTGAAGCACTCTATGGTCGTAGATGCAGAACATCGTTGAGTTGGTCTGAGCCTGGAGAAAGAAGATTCTTTGGAGTTGACCTTGTGAAAGAAACAGAAGACAAGATTAGGCAAATACAGAGTAATCTGAAGATAGCTCAGTCCCGCTAAAAGAGTTATGCGGATAGACGACGGAGACCATTGGTATTCAACAAAGGAGATTTTGTATATCTAAAAGTGTCACCAATGAAGGGAGTTAACTGTTTTGGTGTTAAAGGAAAGTTGGCACCCCGATACATTGGACCATATCAAATTTTGGAGAGGTTTGGAAAAGTGGCATATCGCTTGAAATTACCTGAACATCTCACAGCTGTGCATGATGTGTTCCATGTTTCTCAATTGAAGAAGTGTCTCCGAGTGCCTGAACAGAATGTTGAAGTTGCAGGAGTGGAACTAGAACCGGATTTAACTTATTCCGAATATCCTATCCGAGTGTTAGATCAGAAAGATCGTGTTACTCGAAAATGGACAATCAAGTTCTATAAAATACAATGGAATCAACATTTAGAAGAGGAAGCTACTTGGGAATCAGAAGATTACTTGTTAGAAAAGTTTCCAGAGTTTCTAGCGTCAATATAGAATAGAATAATGTTAGTTGAGCTCGGTTGCTACAAATTGTGTTTTGTAAAAGAACCTCAGTTGTTTTATGGAAAAGTTTTGGATGTTTTTGGATTGACACATTTCCTTTTCCATTACTTACTCTATGGCTTTGAATCTCGGGGTGAGATTTCTTTTAGGGGGAAGGATTGTAACACCTCAGGTGTTTAAAATACTAAAACAGGACATGTCATCATATGCATTGCAAAGCATTTGGTCATATGAAAAACTTTGATATGCATTTACTAAAACAAGTTTACATTTATGTTACGAGTGTTGCCTTGTTTGGTTTGAATTTTGTTAAAAATTTGGTTTGGATTTTTAATTTTCAAGAAAACCTTGATTTTTCAGTATTTAAATCCTACTCTGAAAACTCATTTCAAAATCTAAGCATATTTTGGGGTTGAGCCCAAAAGCAAAAGTGTAGAGCTTGGCAAGTTATGCAAAGTTTGTTTTTGGAGTTTTTCAAGTTGTTTAGAAAAATTTTGAGTAATTCAAAAAGGCGTAATTCGTTAAATTTCCCTATTCAAATTCAAAAGTTCATTTCAAAATCTAGACCGAATGAGGAGATGGTTATAGAAGCAAAGTTGTAGAACTTTTGATTTTGAACAACTTTTGTTTTTGGAGATTTTTGAGTTGTTATGAAAATTTGAGAGTAATTTGTGAATTTTGGCGAATGGCAATTTTGTAATTTCTGTGAACAGTGTTCACCGCCTAAGCTACATTGCCGTCGGACCTTCTTCGGCGTTCCAGGCGCGTCGTGGCCGTCCTTGATGTCACGCTGGCATGGAAACGGCTCCGTCATGGCTTCCTTGAGCTTCTGCGCCGCGCTATAAGTACCAAGACGTCGTCATCGTCGTTTTTCTTCTTCCTTTGGTTTCACCACCGCCGTTGTCATCGCTCCAACAAGCTCGCATCGTCTCCCCAGCGCTGTTGCCATCTCGGTAAAGGCCGTCCTAGTTCCATCTTTTCCTTGCGAATCCAGCCAGCTAACATTGGTCGCCTGAAATTGCCGAGAACTCGCTGCCCACGTCTTTCTTCCTCGCGGTCGACAACTTCACAGCCGCGGGCGTGTCATCGTGGCCAGAGCCCTTCGGTGAGCCATTGTCTGTAATCAGTGTACTTACGGCTTTGTTTCGATGCTGTAGTACTTAGTCTGTTGTTGTTTACTCTTTTTGATCACTGCAGTCGCCGGTTCTCCCTCACCGACGATCTTTGCTCCGCAGAGTTCACCGTAGTGGTCGGATAGTTCACCGTAGTGGTCGGATAGTTCACCGTAGTGGTCGGATAGTTCACCGTAGTGGTCGGATAGTTCACCGTAGTGGTCGGATAGTTCACCAAAGTGATCGGTGCTGGCGTGGTCACATCAGTTACGAATATGGTTTGGTTAGTTTGGTTTGTAACTGTACTGCGAAGGAAAATTGTATCCAATTTATTAATTTTTGCATCCATCATCGAGCATCATGTTTCATATTCCGCATCATGTTAAACATGGCAATGTTACTACGTGTAGTAAACGAAGGTGAACACGTGGTAGTTAATCAAGTTGTGGAGGAGGTTGATCTGTCTATTGAGGTCGGATCGAAGACTTGTGAAACGTCGCAGGAGCCAGACTTTTCCGTCAACGAAGGCAAGCCCTGGATGCATACAACCCTACCTTGTGTTTTACAAATTAATTTCGCTTTTGCTTTCCGTTACTACATTAAGTGATTAAGAGTTAAGTAAGAGCCTAATTGGTGCATTACCACCCTTGTTATTCCATATTTACCATGTTACCAGTTTTGAACTCGTATATGCCTAGTTTTGCTTAGCTATGCGTAGAACGATGAAGTCGGTGCCTACCTGCCACCTGCAAGTTTTAAATGGAACATTGGTTAATTATGATAGCCTGTGATATGGGAATGTGGAGTAATAAATCTAGACCGGGCCGACTCGGTGTGTGTGAGCCATAAGACATGGAGGTCTTGTGAGCGGGATCTTTCCGCCTGTGTCGATTAAGGCACGTCCGTTGTTGAATTGCATGAGGTGAGAATTTGTAGTACTAACCACATACTCCGGTAAGCCTTTACTTGGCGATTCTATTACGAGAATGGCTACTCGCGCACTGGGAGTGGAGAGATGGCGGGAATAGCGTGTACCCATGTGGCCATGGGCTGGAATGGTGGAGTACTGTATTCTCGGGTGGCGAGGACCCGTTCTTGTTTTAGAGGATCCGAGGGTAGGTTGGTATATGTAGGTCAGGGACCTGCATATGTCGTGTGGTCTAGAAGTCCCAGCTGGGTTTATAATCGGTTCGAATCATCGTTGCTCCTCGGTTATGGAGACTCAACTCACTGTTCATCATCGTAGTATTAATAACTGGAACTTGAGAATGGTTGATGAAGGTGTTGGATATAAAGTTTCATGATCTCATTACGGATCGTGTCATCTTTGTATATGATTTTATGAAGTTTAAACTGTTGAAACAAAGAATTTTGTCAAAGAGCTTTTACGCAAAATAACTTTGATTATTGCTAAAACCATACCTTGAATCCTTGAGCCTGCATTCCTGAGTTATCAGTTCTTATTTCGGTTAAGTCTTGTTGAGTACTTTTGTACTCAGGGTTCGTTGACCCTTGTTGCAGGTGAGCCTCATGAGCAGATCTATTTTGGATCGTGCTGCATGACTATCTTTCGTTCTGATGATGAGAAGTAAATGTGTGGCCCTTGGGCAGGGCAGTTTCATTGTGTGTTTTGTATTATATTATAATGCCACTCCACTATTTCATTTTGTAATAAATATCGAACCTAGTTGCGATGTTTGAAACTACTGTTTTGTAAATTATGTTATTGTAAGACTTCCGCTGTTTTTACTCTGGTGTAGACATTTGAATAAATGTTGTAATACTGCAATGACTCTGTAACGTGATCCTGCTCGGAAATCATGGATGATTCGGGGTTCCCCGATGACACCCGACAGACTTCTTAAGTTACCAGGAACATATGCATTGTTGTCAAAGGTCTTTGGACAGTGACAAATGTATGTGGGTCCTATAATTTAGGAGGTTCTGCCACACCATGTCTCCTCTCGGATGGCGGCCGAGAGCAATAGGCGCTACTAGGACCTCCACGCGGCAGTAGGAAACGCCGTCCACGTACTTTTGCCTCTTGCGCCTGCGGGGTCAACCCTAGTGGACTGCCTCCGCACCGTGCCACTGTGGGTCATGGAGGTGGCCACGTACTACATTCGCCTAGGGGTCACTTCAGCCATGGCCACCGCCCAGCTTTGGCTAGGCGAGGACCTGACCATGGTGGAGCCAGGGTTCCTAGGAGAGACGAGCTATCGGCAATGCCAGAACCTAATCGGCGAGTTCTCCGCCGTGGGCAATGGCATCTTGGCCGCGGTGGATGTAGAGGACATCATTCATAACGCTCCCCGTGAGTAGTTCGATTATAACATGCCTCTACATTCTCAATAAAAATGTTCATAATATTTAGTAGTCATTACTTTGAGTTGATCTCTGTTTGATGTGACTTGAACGTTCCATTTGTGCGCCTTAGAGTTCATAGACCATATGACACATCCATCATTAGTAGGTGCTAACATCTCCCAATCATTACCACCGGTAGCCTTCACCACCACTTTTGTCAATTTCCAAGCCTGCGCGTGAGTCCTACGCGTCACAACCATGCGTATTTACAAAGTTTTGCAGAAATTTGCATTCCTACATCTGATATAGTTGCTTACAAAGGATGTTCCCCACCATATCTTTTTCCTCCTCAGTGATGTTGTTCCTCATCACTGCCCCTGCTCCCTAATGACAAACTACATGACCGCCCCTACTTAGCGGCGTGCAAGCCGCTAGTCACCGCCGACAAGCTAGTGCTCCGCATCGGTGCGCCTCATCAATAGGTACACAACATAGATCCACCGGTGACCAGGGTGGTACTCATCACCGCCATCGCCGCTCGAGCTCAATGCCGCAAGATCCAAAGGCAATGGTAACTTTTTCGCACTTCCCTTATGCATTATTCTTGGATTTTTATTCCCTTCTTCACTCATCTAAGTACGAATGAAGCTTCCATCTGATTATTAATGAGCTCACAAACACATCTCCATAGTCGCTCCTTCTCTAATTTAGGCAACAACGCCACCGCTTCAATCGCCATCCCCGCTCCACCAGATCCTCGTTAAGATGGAGGAGGCCCCCAACAAGAGGAACGAAGTGGCCATCCTCACAGACCATGTCTTGCTTCTCATCCTCAGCCGCCTCACTGCTCGCTCCTTGTGAAGCTGCAAGTGTGTCCATCGCTCCTAGAATAGCCTCATCTTAGGATCTGAGTACCGTAAGAAGCTGCCCTAGATTCTCGCTGGATTCTTCTACCGCAGCTGGAAATGCAAACGCAACTTCACCAGCGTCAACGGTGAATACCCCTCCTTGTGCTTCTTGCCCTTCCCCATTCAGGATGTTGTGATCTTAGATTGCTCCTGGGGCCTCATCCTCTTATGGTACTCTGGGTTTTGCTATGTTGTCTGCAATCCGGTGACTAAGAAATGGTTGCTACTGCTGGGTAGCAACCATTTTTGTTGTTCATCTCGCTTGGGGTTTGATCTGTCAGTCTCCTCTCACTTCCATGTGTTTGAATATGGGATCAATGATGATGACTCCTTAGGTGTCAATATCTACTCATCTAAAACTAGAGCATGGATCTTTAAAGAATTTGAATAGGGTGAGGGTATTGTAGTATCCACATATGGGAAAGGTGTGTTTGTTAATGGTTTTATGCACTTGCTAGAGTTCTCCTAGATAGTTGCTGTTGATATGGAGGGAAAGACATGGAGAAAAGTTCATAGGCCAACTGGTGATGCAATCTCCATCCATGAAGTTCAGGGTAAGTTGTGTTTATGTACTGCTGATACTTTGAATAGGTATGAGCTTTCAATCTGGATCCTTGAAGACTATGGTACTGGTAACTGGACATTGAAGCATAAGGTGACCACGCTGGAGCTATTAGGAAAGAAGAATATTGAAATTGGTACCGAGGTTTGTGATGTGTCCTATAGAGTGATTGCAGTTCATCCAGAATGTAATTTGATTTTCCTTGTCGGGGAGGACAAATCACTGCCTGCATATGACATGAACCGCAGTAAAGTTCATGTCCTCCCTGCCTGGGCCATTGGCTATCCTAGAAGTACCTAGAAACTATTATGTATGAGCGGTGAACCTCACTATCTTCTTTATGTTCCCTTATTCATGGAGTCATTAGCAGAGTAGTAAAGGTGTATATGCTGTATTTTGTTGTAATTACGTCATGCCTTTTTTTTCAGGTAGGTAGTTGTTTTGATTCTATATATAGGCCAATTTGGGCTTCGTAACTAAAGGAATGGTGTGTTGAATATTATTAATTGTGCTACTTTGTGCAGATCGAGTCTGAGTGCTTTTGTACAATTTTCCTGCATTAGCTAGGAGGAAGAAGAGGGTTCCATGGTGCATTGCCTACCAATTCGAAGGATGCACTAATTTATTCATTTTTGCCTAGCAAGTAGGAGTGCCACATAGGAGGAGCATAGCTATGTCGTTTCGTTATGTAAGTCTATAGAGATTAGTACCTTTAGTTTGCAATCTATGTACCGCTTGTGTTAGGACATTAGTTGAGAAAGTGTCGACACGAAAATGCGTTGACACACAGCAAGCTGGAAGGATCTGCTTGATGGAGCAAGGCTGGAGATCCGCTTGGCTTCAACACAGGGTTAACCGATCCTACGAATTCTTCCTGAGGCGTGCCAGTCAATTTGACCTGCAATTGACGAGGAGAGAAAGTTTATCAGTAATTTAAGGTGGAACATGCCGGTTTTTGCCTAGACAGTTCCAAATGTGCCACTTCAGGAGCAGCCAGTGTTAGCCCACTGGATCACGGAGATATCCAACCACTCACTAATATTGCCGAGCACGCGCTTGTGATGCCGACCATGAACCATCGTTATTTTACCTCTAGTCATAGTGTGTGGTCGGACAACGTTAGTGGTGATCGACAATGCTGGCGAGTGCTCGGCGATCCAGTGGGCTGACAGCCAAATGGGAAAATCAATCAAATAAACCGATATGAGAAAAAAATCGGCTGTTAAGAACTGTAGCGCTCGTGGGTTGTGACTGATTTTATAATGAAAATTGTGATGCACCCAATTTTAATGATTCTTTCCCTTGAGC
Source organism: Miscanthus lutarioriparius (assembly GCA_904845875.1). Lineage (NCBI taxonomy): Eukaryota > Viridiplantae > Streptophyta > Magnoliopsida > Poales > Poaceae > Miscanthus > Miscanthus lutarioriparius. The sequence continues at coordinate 30,968,483 of CAJGYO010000016.1, read as the reverse complement.
TATTAACATGTATGTGTCAGAGATACATCACTGGCTAAATTAGATTCGATCAATACGTAGTGTAGAGCCAATGAATTTAATAAGAAAAAGGGATATGCCACGCACACAATTGACTGTTTGATACAGACTGACCCACAAACCATCTAGACCTAATCCATTACCATTAATAGTGAGGTTCGATCGGATCAATGCAGCTATGATGATAACAACAAACTAAATCCAAAGAATTCATAGAATCGACTATACTTCAACAGGTTCTTGAGAGCGTGTCATATATGTGAAAGCGCGGACGAATCGGCTAAAAGAGCCGATTCGGGTAGATAAGGGATCATAGCATGTGAATAATAGACTATTCAACACGAGCAGACCTATCAACTCCTCAAATCTAACCTATCATCTTTAACAGTGGGGTTCGACCGGATCGATGCAGCCATAATAAAGATAACATATTCTATCCTTAAAGAAAATGGATCTACTCATATTTAATAGGTTCATGAAAACAAACTATGAACGTTGAAATACGGGCGATCGGCTATTTAGCCAATGCAGGCATAGCAAACAGCCAGGGTCATGCCTGGTCGGAAGCAAATCTACAAGCTAGCATCCTTCAATCTAGAGTACTAATAGTGGGGGTCGATCGAATCCATGCAGCCGTGATAGTGGGCTATAGACCGGATTCAACTAGCTAGTAAACCTCCTCAAGATCAGTCATGCCTTGACCACGTACTATGCACGATCAAGATTGAAGTAGAACAGTCGGTAAAACGTAACCCGTCGCTTAAAGTAAGGATCATTGCAATGTAACAAGACAAACGAGGGGTTAAAAGGATGTGAGGCCGATCTAGATCGATCTCGATCGGGTATGTTGATGTTGCTGAAAAACTAATAACAATAAGAACATCAGCAAGATTGGTAACTTAATGAATCTACCTAAAGGACGCCACTCTTAGGTAAAGCCGATAACTTGGCCTTAATCTAATTCGAGCAGTGGAGGTCGACCGGATCGATGCAGCTATACTTGAACTAGATAAGAGTCGATAACTAGCTTATACTAGAGCTCGTAGTGGAGGTCGACCGGATCGATGCAGCCGTACAAACCAAAGTATAAGCCATGACGGTACTTACAGACAAGCTGGAGGTTGGCCGGACCGATGCAGCCCTACTTGTTGAAGAACTCACCAGATTCTACTCTACTCCTACTCCTAAGGGTTGGCACGGAGCTAAAAAAGAAAGTAACTTATATTGGTTGATTAGATCTCCTTTTTACAATAGCCGGGGTCCAATATTTATACCCGGAGCCTAAGCATGAATCCTACTCAAGTATATCACAATCTTTGGTATAAAAGAAAACATTCCTAACTTAAGATAACTTGGACCCTAATCTTTCCATTTTTGTAGAGTCCGATATGTATTTCTCGACGCCAACCGTAGCTCATTGTTGTTGTCTGCTAACGTCATTCGAAGAGAGCCGATTCCAGTGTCGCATCTGAATCAACTGATATCGATCCTTATGCAATATATTCCTTGATTGACACAATCTTGGAAGCTTAGAGTTCCCACGTTCTTCTTCCCAAATTTTGGTGTAAACATATGCCCCCCAATTTTGGGATAAAAGTAATTTTATTCCAAAATTCTTGTTTATCTGTTTACCACGTCGCAACCGTTTTGTTCTAAGATATACGCGTGACTCCTGACTTCCCAGTCTGAGTCTTATATAATATCCCAATAGTATATTTTTCAACTCACTCGGCCTGTTTGCTTTCCCCTTCTTTCTCGAGAAAATCTTAACAGCCTACGCCACCATCGCCAAAGCCTCAACCCTAGCCCTATCAAGCTTTCATTCAAGCGATCTTCCTTAGATTCAAATCTATTTTGGCTACAATGGCAACCAACGACCACATCCCTGAGGTATGCTTTCAAGTTCCCATTCTCCAAGTATCGGCCGCTACTCTACATTTCCCTTTTTCTCAATTTTATTTTATCTGATTTCTAGGAAATGAGGAATGAAATCTTGATTCCATCGGCTAGTGCTCCCAATGTCTATTTTCTTGGGCCTATGGGTGACCCTGATCCATCTGATTTTATATGTTAAGAAACCAACCAAATCCCCTTCAAACAATCTGTAGTGGATTCGTCTTCCAAGAACACCAAGACTCCCTTCAGAAATTGGCTCAAAATGCCTAAGGGATGGAGAGACTGGTTTCGTAGGGTGTCCGAGAAAAAAGGTGGAGATTGGGAGCTTTATAATCTGAATCAATGCTTGACACTTTTGTTGTCTGGGATGGAGAGAAATGATTCACTCCTGATCTCTGCATCTTATTTCTGGTCCAACACCCTAAATGCTTTTGTTTTTTTGTCATGGCCCAATGACCATCACTTTAGCCGATGTTTATATGCTAACCAGCCTTAAAATAACAGGATCGATGCAGAGCTGACCCCACTGGAAATCAGGTGTGCAGCACTTGAGAAGGAACTAGAGAATGTGAAAGCTATCATTGATTGCCACAAGTCCACTATGGCCTAAATACCCGACGCCATTAAGCAGAAGAAATAGGAATTGTTGACCAAGGTCAGAGAAGGCAGGGTCATCTGTAGTAGCCTTGAGGATATTCCTGGATCAGCCGAAGAAGACAAGTGTAACATCCCTGATGTTAAAAAGTAATTAAGAAGGTGATCATGTCATCATTATGCATAATCATCATACATCAACTCAGGAATGCATTTCATGTTTATATTATAGTATGCAAATGTTATTTTATGGAGTGTTTTATATATTACCTGGAATAATGTTAATAATGGTGATTATGAAACTTTGTGAATTTTGAAGTGGGAATCTTTTAAACAATTCAAATTCTTCCTTAATAAAAGTTTACATTTGTGTTATAAGTGTTGCCTTGTATGGTTTGGATCAAGTTCAAAGTTTTGTTTGGATTTGGATTTCTGAAAAACCCTAATTTCCAGTGATTTGTTTACCCTGGAAAACCCATTTCAAAATTGAAGCACATTTTGGGGTTGAGCTTTAAAACAAAAATATAGAGCTTGTCGAGTTGTACAAAGTTGGTTTTTGGAGTTTTCAAAGTTGTTTTATAAAAATTGAAGTAATTTGAAAAGGCGTAATTCTTTAAATGTCCCATTTTTGAATTCAAATTTGCATTTCAAAATGTAAACCGAATTTGGGTATGGTGTTAAAAGTAAAGTTGTAGAACTTTGAATTTTGAACAACTTTTATTTTTGGAGATTTTTGAGTTGCCACATAAATTTGGGAGTAATTTGGGATTTAAAACGAATCGCAATTATGTAAATTTGGTAAACAGTAACCGCGGAAGCCACCTCACCGCCGACGACCTTCTTCTCGGTTCTAGGTGCGCTCGTGGCCAGTTTCGGCATCGCGCTGGCGTGGAGAAGCTGTTGGGCACCATTTCCGTGTGCCTTGACCGCGTTATAAAGGTCGGGACACCGTCGCCGTCGCTCTTTCTCCTTCCTCTGCTTTTTCCGACGTCGCCGATCATCTCCGTCGAGCCCGCGCCGTCGCCATAGTGCTTCACCATCGCAGCCAAGCCTGTCGCAGCTTCGCCTACTCTTTGCGAACCCAACCGACTAGTCGTGGGCGCTTGTTATCGTCGAGATACGCGGTGCGTTGTCTTTCTTCCTCGCGGCCGGCAGCGTCACCGGTGACCCCGCTTCACCGTGGCCGAGCTATACGGTTAGTCTCTACCCTCGTAAATTGTTGCTCCATCTTCTCCATGTTGCCATGTCTCTATGCGCCTTGTTGATTGGACCATCCATCCACTGCAGCCACCGGACGTTGAGCTTGCCATTGCCGCCGTCGCCATCAACGTCGACAGAAGTGCCCCTTTGCTGCTCGCGGTCAACCAGTGCGCTATTCCGATCTAGGTGAGTCGTTGATGCTATCCGAGTAGTTGTAGGTGGCTCTAGCAAGCTCTTGTGGTTAGAACGCCGCGACGCCGCCGTGCCCTGCTCGGCCGAGCCACCATGGTCGGTGTTAAGCTCGAACCTCGCCGTAATCGGTTTAGTTTGTGCCACCAATCGATGCGTTGTGACGTGGGGTATGCGTTGGTACCTTCGCTGTGGTCGGAGACCTCGCCGGCGGTGAGATACCGGCGGTCAAACCACGGTCGTCGCTGTTGAGTGCGGGAGGTCGGTGATGACAGGTGGGACCCGTCTGTCAGTGACCGTGGGTTTCAAAAATGAATTTTCTGTTTTTCAGATTTGAATGAATGGTGTATGTTTTTGTTATTTTTGTGTAGATTTATTTAGAGCTCCAAAAATTATGAAAATTTTTGTGTGACCTCTCTGTGATGTATATTATTTAGGAAAAATATGAAATGTTGTTTTTCAGTACTTTTTGAATGTGATAAAAATTGCTCAATTAATTAATAAATGAGTTTCCATGATTTTTCTAGGCTTAATTAATTATCCAAAAATTATGAAAATTGTTTTGTCTCTTAGTTATCATGTGATGAACCTTTACAAAAATTTTGAGCTCAATTGAAACAAGTTGATTTATTTCATAATTTTTAATTAAATAATTAATTCATAAAAGCAAATAGTAACCTTTAATGATTTAGGTTTTGATTGAATTTTGGATTGAGTGATGACCTTGGGTCATTAGTTGATAATGATCCTTGGCAATGGAATTAAGTGTTATGAAAAAGGTTTAGTTAGTTTGACTTGTAACTGTAACGCGAAGGAAAGTTGTATTCAAGTTGTTAATTTCGCATCCATCATCGAGCATCATGTTTTATATCTCGCATCATGTTAAACATGGCATTGTTACTACGTGTAGTGAACGAAGGTGAGCACATGGTAGTTAATCAAGTTGTGGAAGAGGTTAATCCGTCTGTTGAGGTCGGATTTGATAATTGTGGAACGACTCTGGAACCAAACTTTTCTGTCAACGAAGGCAAGCCCCGGATGCATTTAAACCTACCTTGTGTTTTACAAATTGATTTCGCTTTTGCTTTCAAGTACTGCATTAAGTGATTAGGAGTTAAGTGAAAACCTAATTGGTGCATTACCGACCTTGTTTTTCCATATCTACCTTGTTACCAATTTTAATTCGTATATGTTTAGCTATGCTGAGAACGATGAAAGTCGGGTGATTACCGGTCACCTGCAAGTTTTAAATGGATTTTTGGTTACTTATGTTATCATGTGATATGGGAATGTGGAGTAATAAATCTAGACCGGGCGGACTCGGTGTGTGAGAGCCACAAGACATGGAGGTCTTGTGAGCGGGTTCTTTCCGCCTATGTCGATTAAGGTCCGTCCATTATTGAATTGCATGAGGTGAGACTTTGTAGTACTAACCACATACTTCGGTAAGCCTTAACTTGGCTATTCTTTTACGAGAATGGCTACTCGCGCACTGGGAGTGGAGAGATGGCAGGAATAGCGTGTACCCACGTGGAAATGGGCTGGATTGGTGGAGTACTGTATTCTCGGGTGGCACGGACCTGTTCTTGTTTTAGTGGATCCGAGGGTAGGTTGATATATGTAAGTCAGGGACCTGCATATGTCATGTGGTCTGGAATTCCCAGCTGGGTTTTAATCGGTTCGAATCGTCGTTGCTCCTCGGTTATGGAGACTCAACTCACTATTCATCATCGAAGTTTAATAACTGGAACTTGAGGTTGGTTTGAGAAGGTGTTGGATATGAAGTTTCATGATCTCAATACGGATCTTGTCAGCTTTGTATATGATCTTTATGAAGTTTTAAATGTTGATATAAAGAATTTTGTTAAAGAGCTTTTACGCAAAAGAACTTTGTTTATTGCTAAAGCCATACCTTGAATCCCTGAGCCTGCATTCCTGAGTTCTATTAGTTTTTATTTTCGGTTAAGTCTTGTTGAGTACTTTTGTACTTAGGGTTCGTTGACCCTTGTAGCAGGTGAGGCTCACGAGCAGGTCTGCTTTGGACCATGCTGCATGACTGTTGTTCAATGCGATGACGATATGTAAATGCATGGCCCTTGGGCAGGGCAATCCATTTGTGTGTTTTTATTATGTTATAATGCAACTCCACTACTATATTTTGTAATAATTATCGAACTTAGTTTGTAAGGTTTGAAACTACTATTTTGTAAACTAAGTTATTGTAAGACTTCCGCTGATTTACTCTGGTGTAGATATTTGAATAAATGTTGTAATACTGCAATGACTCTGTAATGTGATCCTGCTCGGAAATCATGGATGATTCGGGGTTCCCCGAGGACACCCAACAGTCTTCTAAAGTTACCAAGAACATATGCATAGTTGTCAGAGGTCATCGGACAGTGACAGGTGTATGTGGGCCCTATAATTTAGGAGGTTCTGCCACTGTCGATGAAATATGGTCGGCAGTCTACCTAGGGGTATACCCAAGGTAGTAGATTGTCGGCAGACAGATGCGCAAGCCACAAACAAGATGGTGACGCAAGACAGACACAAGGTTTTATCCAGGTTCGGCCGCCAAGAAGGCGTAATACCTATGTCCTGCGTCTGATTTGTATTGCTGTATGTCAATGAGAGATGTTTTTTAGAGGGGTCCCCTGCCCGCCTTATATAGTTCGGGGGGCAGGGTTACAGATATGGAAACTAATCCTAGTCAGTTACAATTACCATATGTGGCCGGATAAGGATTCCTATTCTAACCGACCAGGATCTTGATTGATCGCCAAATCCGCCTTGACTCCTTGCGCGGGACTCCAATCAGGTTAACCGGGCCGCACGTCGTCTTTTGGTGGACCGAACCCATCGATCTGGGCCGGCCCAAGCTTGGCCATAAGGGTATAGGGGTTAATACCCCCATAGCTAGTCCCCGAGCACCATGTATTATGATGCGACACGCCATTTTAACCTTCTCCGACAAGTAAGGCTTGAGCCCTTGACGTCTCTGACCACCGTTGTCGCCGGAGAAGTCGGTTGTCCGAAGAATATATGGTGCTCTTAAGAAAAAAGAAAAAGATTTTCATCCTGGGAAGTGTGCCCACTTGTATTTCTGAAAAGAAATGTAAGTGCGTCTTGAAGCGTAGCGTCCATGATCATCAGAGGCGTAGGGGTCAAAAAACAAACACATTCACCGTAAGGTGAAATGTGCCCACTTAGTCCCCGAGCCTGGTAGTAGGTGACGTAGGCACGTGGTGCCAGGGTCTAAAAAGAATTCCCAGTTAAGTTGAGAATCCAATCGTCGTATAGGCGATACGAGATGCACCGGCAGGTGCATCGTACCGATGTAGTCCCCGAGCTTGCTGGAAGGCGAGGTATGAGCCTTGTAGCAAGGTCTAAATAAACGTCTCTCAACTGTATGTGAGTACAAATCACATGTAGCCGAGAAGAACGATCTCCGAGCAGTGGTCGGGACAGTCCCCGAGCACATCAGTAGCCGGAGCAGTCCCCAAGCGTGGTAGTGGTCTGAGCAGTGCCCGAGCACGGTAGTGGTCTGGGTAGTCCCTAAGCACGGCAGTGATCCGGGTAGTCCCCGAGCACGGCAGTGGTCTAGGCAGTCCTCGAGCACGGCAGTGGTCTGGTCCATCATTGAGCTCAAGATATGCAGCCAAAAGAAAAGAACGCCGATTGTATTATTATTTGGTGTATTTATTTATCTCCTTACTCTGTCAAGTACAATCTGCCACGTCTGGTAAAAAAAGCAGACGGATATAACATATCACTCTGCCTTCTTACTCTTTCTGACAAATAGTCGCTTGGTGCTTGTATGGAGGTGCGTCAGTGTGGGCCCTCTCACATTATCAATGAAGAGGCTCGTACACTGGAAACGAAGGGGCGCGTTTGCTGGCGTAGATCTCGAGGTTGTGGAAACAACCGTCTACGGCACGTGCGCATGCCTCCCAAGAATCTCGGGCAGGCAAAACGACGGAGCCCTTGGTTATTTATAATATAAGCTGGTAAGTTACCTTTTACCGATCCCCATTGTCATTCACCGCCGCAACCTTCTTCTTCCTCTCGCCGAACCCTACTCCTCTGAAAATCACCACCAATCCCTCCTCCACCGCATCCACCCTTTTAACAAGGGCAGATCAATGGTGAAGAGAAACGCCCAGAAGAAAGGTGGAGTCATGGCGAAGGAGTGGTGGAAGTCAAGGAGCAATGAGCAGACCATCGAAGACCTCATCGCCATGGGAGTGCTCCACAACAAGGCACTCGCGGGATGGCGTGCGCCGGAAGGAGAAAGCTTCCCCGATCCACAACCAGGTGAGATTGTGGTTTTCGAGGATTTCTTCAAGTGGGGTTTTGGGGTTCCAGTGCACCCTTTCCATCAGGTGCTCTGCTTATATTACGAGATTGGGATTTGCAATCTGCATCCCAACTTGATTCTTCTTGTCTCCACCTTCATCCATCTTTGCGAAGCTTATGGTGGCTTCTAGCCCCATTTCGACCTCTTTCGCCATCTATTCTGTCTGTGGAAGAAAGGGAGCGGAGGCTCGAAGATAGCCGGAGGCGTATACCTCAATCTGCGTGACGGTATGAAGGCCCAGTACCTGCACTGCCCATGGAACACCTCACTGGACGAATGGTACAAGAAATGGTTCTACATCCACGAAGAGCCGAACATGATCACCCTGTGTGACGTGGGGTTGATTCCGGAGAAGAAGAACAGCTGGTCGGAGAAGCCCGAGCACTTGGAGCAGATCACAGAACTGCTCGGGTTGATCCCATGGGGAAAACTGGATGGTCCAAGCGTGGTCGGGAACTTCATCAGCCGAAGGATCTAGCCCTGCCAAAAGAGGGTACATCCTGGCTTCGAGTACCAGGGTAGCGCAGATCCGATGAGGACCAGAAAAGAGGCGCTCGACAAGATAGAAATCAAGGCCAGAATTGGGGAGCTATTCAATCTAGCCAACCCCAATTATGTCAGGTTAAACGACATCGAGCACGCCTTCAAGCTGGCCCGACCTCCCCCAAAGGTAAATGATGCCTCCTTGTGCCTGTAGATTTATGTTGCAACAAAAAAATTGACTGTTGTCTCCTTTATGTTTCCCAAAGTAATGGTCATGACCGAGCAGCAGTATTCGTGTCTCCGCCCCCTGGCGTGGATTGGCCGCAAATTGCCGGCTCAACCGCCCAGACCAGTGCCAGTACCGAATACGTCGACTGGGCGGTACTCGGAATTGGGGAGGATGTAACGGCCAAGGCTGCTAGCAAGCGGCCAGATGCCAACAAACGTCGCCAGGCCATCTTCCCCCTTTCAAACGATGAAACAGAGGATGCGGACATCTTCCGACTCATCCCTCGAAAGAGGAGGAGACAAATGGGGTCAACAGAGCAGGGTAGCTCCTCTGTGCCAGCAGTGATCGCACCACCGACCACTGCAACACAGAAAACAAGCGGGGGAAGTGTCAAGCACCGAACCCCGACGCCAGTACCGGTGGTGGAAAAAGACCCGGTGGAACCCGCTGAGCACGTGGAGCAGGCGCGGTCAAAGAGACGATCCGTCACCACGTTATTCCATGCTTCCAAGCTGTAAGTATCTATAACCTTGATATAATATTATAATTTGTATTGAATACTATTGTCTTCTGAACTTTCTCTGGTATATTAGATCGGCGTCCACCGAAAATCCTGACCAGATAGCCGGTTGTGGCACGGCTTTGCCAGTACTAGCAGAAAGAACTGCTCGGCAGCTAACTGCGGAGCAACCTGTAGAAGAAATTCCGCAGGAACCGTAGCACACGAGCGGCCCAACGTCAGTCCCCGAGCAGCTGGTCGAGAAGATAGCCGAGCAAAGTACAAATGCTCCGAGCACTAGCCCTGCTGAGGCGGATACCTTGGCGCCAAGGGATCCAAACCGAGCCGAGGAGCAGCAACCGGAGTTGGCACAAAATACGCTTGTCGATGCTACGGCTCGTGGGAAAGCCATAGTGGTCGCGGAGACTACTATCTCCGGCCCAGCGACGCCCCCTGAACAAGAGGCCGAAGGGGACGAAGTCGAAGAGATCCTAGGCCGTCCCGAAGACAAACGACAACATGTATATGTGTCACGCAGGCGGAACGACGAGTGGGTTATGTATGAAGAAATCCCCGAGATCGAAGAGACCCAAAAAGTTGAACGAGCGGCAAAGCGTTTGGTGACAGAAGTCCAGGTATGTTTGGCTTGACCACTTGACCCTGTAATGTAGTCAAACTGTCTGACTTAGCTTGCTTATATGCAGGACTTGATGAAGACCGCAAAGTACCGAAAGAGGTGCTTCGACCAGATTGAGGGAATCACGGTGAGCAATAGAGAACTGGCGGCTGAGGTGGAACGCTTGCGCCACCAACTTGAAGCCACCGACCAGGAGAGGACAGAGCAAGAAACACAGAACTAGAACCTGGTCGGCCAGCTCAATGACAAAGAGCGTCAAAAAACAAGTAAGTTGTCATTTTGTCACATCAAGTGTATGACACGTGTTGTTGCATTGTTGGTAATGACAGTTGTAATGCAGGCTTAGAAGCTGAGGTAACCCGCCTCTAAGAGGAGAATAGCCGCGTGACCGCAGAGTGTGGTCACCTGAAGGAGGACAACGAGAAATTGGCGCGTAGCCAGTCTCAACTCCAGGACCACACTACCAAAATGAAGGAGGAACTGAAGAGTAAGTATTCTAGGCCACTGTTCTCATTCTGTTGCCTGCCTTGACTTGTCGTGCCTTTACATTTGATGTCTTGTATGGTGTGCAGTTTTAAAAGCCAATGCCAAGAGGCATCTAGAAGCTGTGATGAAAGAGTGTGATGGCTGGAAAGCACAATGCCTCGAGGCCACCGAGGATCGGGACACATGGAAGAACCGATACCAGGAAGTGGCAACTGGCATTTTGCCCATCCTCGACCTTGTTGACCCGGCGCTCACAGAGGAAGAGCCAAGGACCCCCCAGCTCGGACTGGTCAAGAGATGCAGACAAGCATGGGGATGGTTCCAGGAGTTCATTAAGGAGGCGGGTGAGTATACGGGCGCCCATGTGCTAAGCATGGTGCGTGCCCACTACCCTCTGATCGATCTCAAGTGCCTGGAGGCTGGATACCCGAAGGAAGTAGACCCAGACAAGGCGGAGGAGCTTCAGGTGGCCCAGCTGGATCTGTCGTCAAAGATAATTGGCAACATTAATCTGTGTGGAGGTGGGACAACACCTGTACAGGTTATGCCATCAACAGGTCAGTTGGAAACGCCATCTGTTGCTAGCCAACCGACGAAGCCTGCGGTCTCGACCAGCCAGGCATCGGTGGGGCCATCCCCTTCAGCTCGGCTAGCACAAGAGTCCCCGAGACTCGAGTAGAATATCGGAAGCAGCGAGCAGTAGGTGCCGCGTGCCTCGACCAGCCAATGTAATAGGCTTAGAGCTATAGAAGGAGGACATAGTTGTGTTATTGTAAACTTGGGCCTCTTCAGGCAAGCTTGTAATAACGTAATTGTATATCATTATAAGCTTGTTTGCTTTGTATAAAGCGTATTTAAGCTTGAAACTTATGTTGGTGGAACTAAGTGAGAACATAATAACATTCTGTTTAGTTGTACCATTTTACCCGACACATCATCCTAAAAAGTTTGTGCGGCCCTAGTTTGCCATGTGGTCGGAGTGTGAGGTGCGTGACCTGTGCACACACAGACGCGGACAAGTCAAACCAAGGGGGACCTGCCGATCACCCACAACGTAGAGAGCGGATCCCATGCACGTGTTGGGAGGAACCGGAGACAGGTCCTGCTCCGAAAACCATAGAAGGAGTGGTGGTCGGCTTTTACTGGCTAAGTTGGAATAACCATATAAGTCGAAGTGACACATTAGAGTGGTCGGAGAAATAATAATAGCTTTATTGAAGTAAATCAAAAATACAAAAGGGGGTACATATCTCAGTAGTTAAGCATAGAAACGTCTAAGCTTGTCGATGTGCCACGAGTTTGGTACGTCCGTACCGTCCAGGTGAGCTAACCTGTAAGACGTTGGTCGTGTGACCTCCTTGATCATGAAGGGCCCCTCCCATGGGGTTGCGAGTTTATGGACACCAGCCTGGTTCATCTTCCACTTCAGGACTAGGTCTCCGACCACAAAAAACCGCTCTTTAACGTTCTTGTTGTAGTACCTGCGCAAAACAGCAAGGTATTTGGCCGTACGTACACAAGAATCGAGTCGCTTCTCTTCTGCGCTATTCACTTCTAGCTCTCGTACTTCATTGGCCTTGCCTTCGTCGAAGTTCTCTACCCGTGCTGATCTGAAAGCTATATCTGCAGGGAGGACCGCCTCAACGCCGTAAACCATAAAGTATGGCGAGACGCCGGTGTTACGGCTGGGCTGAGTTCTGAGTCCCCAGACCACGGCTGGTAACTCTTTGAGCCATCTTCCGGGAGACTTGTCATTTTCTCTATACACCCTCTTCTTCAACGCATCCAAGATCATACCATTTGCCCGCTCGACCTGTCCATTAGCTCTAGGGTGCGCCACCGAGATGTATTTTACTACTATGCTCCTTTCATCGCAGAAGTCCCAAAAAGCGTTCCCGGTGAACTGAGTACCCAGATCGGTTATGATGCTGTTCGGTATGCCGAAACGGTGGATGACCTGGTCGAGGAACGTGACAGCCTTTTCTAAGGATGCCTGTACCAAAGGCATGTATTCTATCCACTTAGAAAATTTGTCGATCAGCACAAAGACGCATGTAAATTTCCCTAGAGCCGGTTTGAAGGGCCCGATCATATCTAGTCCCCAGCATGCGAAGGGCTAGGAGGCTAGTATTGTCTGGATCCCATGTGCTGGTACGTGGATTCTCTTGGCGAAGAACTGACAACCCTCACAGTGGCGGACTAGCCTCTCTGCGTCGGATACTGCTGACGGCCAATAGAACCCTGCTCGGAAAGCCTTGTCGACTAGCGTTCTTGAGGCCACGTGGTTGCCGCAGGAGCCAGAGTGGATTTGGTCTAGGAGATGTTCGCCATCCTCCTAGGTTATGCACTTCATCAAGATTTCCTCTTTTGCGTTCTTGCGCCATAGCATGCCATCAACGAGCAGGTACTGCTTACTACGACGCATCAGGCGCTCGTTCTCTGTCTGATCAGTGTAACCGCTACCATCTGTTAGGTACTTGATGAAAGGTATTCTCTAGTCAGGCTCATGAGTGGTCGGAGGGGGCTCGGCGGTGCTTGACGCCAGAACCGTAGCCACCAATTGCTGGTCTGGAGGCTTGTCTGCCGTGGAATCTTTCTCTTCGATGGACGGCGTGAGCAGGTCTTGGACGAATATGCCATGTGGGATTTTTGCTCGGGATGATCCTAACTTTGACAGTGCATCCACTGCTTGATTCTTGTCCCGGACCACGTGTATGTACTCGATGCCATAGAACCTGCCTTACACCTTTCTGATCAAATTGCAGTATGCTTCCATCTTTTTGCTGGTTGTGTCCCAGTCCTTGTTGAGTTGGTTGATGACCAGAGCAGAGTCTCCATAGACGTAGAGACGTTTAACGCCAAGCTCAACCGCAATGCGCAAACCATATAGGCATGCTTCGTACTCGGCGGCATTATTAGATGCTGGGAAATAAATCCTGAGGACGTACCAAAGCTGCTCCTTGGACGATGATATAAAAAGGACTCCTGCTCCCGCACCGTCAATGTTGAGAGAGCCATCAAAGTACATCGTCCAATATTCGTCGGATCCGGGAGAGGCAGGCGTGCTTAAGTCTGTCCACTCGGTGATGAAATCGACAAGTGCCTGAGACTTGATTGTAGTGCGGCTTGCAAATTCCAAGGAAAAGGGGCATAGCTCCATTGCCATTTGACGATGTGCCCGTTCGCATCCCTATTGCTAATGATGTCTCGCAGAGGGTACTCAGTCACGACCACCACACGATATCCGTCGAAGTAGTGTTTCAACTTTCGGGATGTTATCAGTATGGCGTAGATCAACTTCTGAATCTGTGGGTACTTGGTCTTGGACTCGTTGAGTACCTCACTAATGAAATAGATTGGCCGCTGTACCTTGTAGACTTGGCCGAGCTCGTCTCGCTCGACCACCATGGTCGTGGAGACCACTCGATTGGTAGCCGCAATGTATAGCAGGAGTGTTTCGTCTTCTCTTGGAGCAGTGAGTACCGGAGGTGACGTTAAGGTATTGTTTCAGCTGTGTGAAGGCAACGTCTGCTTCCTCCGACCACTCAAACTTTTCGGACGCTTTGAGTAGTTTAAAGAACGGTAATCCTTTTTCGCCTAATCTTGATATGAAACGGCTGAGAGCGGCCATACATCCGGTGAGCTTCTGAACATCCTTCACCTTTTTGGGCGGCTTCATGTCCAAAACAGCTTTGACTTTTTCCGGGTTAGGGCGTATGCTGTCGTGACTGACGACGTTGCCGAGGAGTATGCCAGAAGGAACACCAAAGATGCACTTCTTTGGGTTTAATTTCCACTGGAATGTGTTAAGGGCTGCAAAAGTGCGTCCCAGGTTGTCAACAAGGGTATGAGCTTCCTTGGTTTTGACAACTATATCATCAACGTAAGCCTCGACGAGGTCATCTTTTATCTCGTCTTTGAGGCAAGCTTGTATAGCGCGTTGGTAGGTAGCCCCGGCGTTCTTGAGCCCGAACGACATGGTCATGTAGCAGTAGGCGCCGAAGGGCGTGATAAAAGATGTCTTGATCTGGTCATATTTTTTGAGAGCGATCTGGTGATAACCAGAGTAGCAATCGAGAAAAGAAAGGAGCTCGCAACCGGCGGTTGAATCTACGACCTCGTCTATGCGAGGCAAGCTGAAGGGGTCTTTAGGGCAGTGTTTGTTGAGATCAGTGTAATCAACGCACATTCTCCATTCATTATTCTTTTTGCGTACAAGAACCAGGTTGACTAACCACTCCGGATGATACACTTCTTTGATAAATCCGGCTGTCAAAAGCCGTGTAACTTCTACCCTAATCGCCTCCTTTTTGTCGCGAGCGAACCGTCGTAGCTTCTGCTTGGTAGGTTTGGCCTTGCCGTTGACATTCAAGGAGTGCTCAATCAAGTTCTGAGGTACACTGGGCATGTCAGCAGGTTTCCATGCGAACACATCCATGTTGCTCCTCAAGAACCTGACGAGCGTGTCTTCCTATTTGGGATCCAGGTTGGCCCCGATAAGGGCCGTCTTGCTGGGATCACCGTCGACCAGCTGGATCACCTTGTGCTCCTTGGACTTGATGTTCTTGCGTGGAGCCTCGAGCTCTGGGATCTCCTGGTGGTCGATCGAGGTCTTCTTGGCGCTGAGCACAGTCTCGGCCATGCGAATAGAGAGGTCGTGAGCCTATGCTATTTTGAAACTGTCATCTTCGCAGGTATAAGCTGCGTACATGTTGCCTCGAAGGGTTAGAACTCCTTTCTCGGTAGGCATCTTGAGCACCAGATACCTGTAATGAGGTATGGCCATGAACTTGGTGAGCGACGGTCGACCAAGAATAGCATGGTAGGTGCCGTCGAAGTCGGCGACCACGAAGTTGACGTAGTCGGTGCGGAAGTGATCCGGGGTCCCAAACTGCACTGGTAGCGTGATCTGCCCGAGAGGTGTAGAGCTTTGTCCAGGGAGAAAACCCCAGAACTGTGCCTCGTATGGCTTGAGGTCCGCCTGAGCTATCTTTAGGGCGGGCAGAATGTTCTTGAATAGTATATCAATGGAGCTACCGCCGTCGATCAGTACTCTATCAAACTGAACTTTGTTGATACAAGGATCGAGGACCAGGGGAAAATGCCCTGGCTCAGGTATTGCGGCCCATTGGTCCTTTCTGCTGAAGGAGATTTCGCGGTGAGACCACGGAGGGAGTCGCGGATCGGTGAGGAGATTGTCGGTGTTGGCCACGTTCAAGCAAGCGCGAGCGAGCAGCTTGCGTTCTCGTTTGGTCTCGATGGACACTTTGCCTCCGATGATGGTGTGCACGTGATCGGTTGGCTTGACGTACTTGTGATGGGGGTCTGCATCGTCATCGTCGTTATCCTTGTTGCGCTGTAACCCTGCGTCGTTAGGCTTGTCGGACGTATCCGGAGCTTGTTGACGCGTGTAGATAGACTTGAGGACGTGGCAATTCTCCATGGTATGGTTCAACTTAGGATGGAGCTGGCAGGGCCCCTTCAATGCCTTGGCGTAGTCGTCTTCATAGTTATGACGTCCGCCACCCTTTTTAACGGTGTTGACCTCGCCGTCGTCTTCCCGAGCACGCTTGCTCCTGTAATCGTCACAGCGGTTACGCCGCTGATTACATTGGTCACGGTGGTCGCGGGAGTCGTTGCGCTGGTTGCGGCAGTCAAAATTGTCGTTCCGACCACGGTTGCCGTGGTAGTCGTCGCGGTGTGGGGGGTGGTCAGAGCGCGGAACCCTTGCTGCTTCTTCAATAATTATCTTTTTAGCGTCGTCGGCGTCCGCGTATTTCTTAGCGGTGGCCAGGAGCGCTGTGACTGAATCGGGTCTTTTGCGGAGGAGCTTGTCCCTTAGGGCATCGTGGAAGCGGAGGCCAGTGATGAAAGCCTCGATTGCCTCGTTGTCGGAGATTGATGGGACCTTGATGCGCATCTCCGAGAAATGCCGGATGTACTCGCGCAGCGGCTCATCTTTTCGATCTTGAATACGTTGCAGATCATATTTGTTGCCTGGTTGTTCACAAGTAGCAATGAAGTTGTCGATGAAGGCTTGCTTGAGCTCCTGCCAAGAGTCGAAATAGTTCGTCGGCAAGCTGACCAGCCATTGGTGACCCGCATGGCCAACAGCGACTGGGAAATAGTTAGACATGACGTGCTCGTCCGCCATGGCTGATCTGCACGTAGTCTCATAAAGCATGACCCATAATTCGGGGTTTTCCTTGCCGTCGTACTTCTAAAGCTTCTCGAGCTTGAAATTCTTAGGCCATATGACTTGGCGAAGGTGTGGAGTAAACTGCTTCAAACCCGGTGGGCCGTGGGCAGTGTCATATTCCATACGGCGATAACTTTCATGGGACGCTCGATCATCGGCTCTCTGGTTGATGCGAGCGCGCAGATTGCGTCCACCGAGGTAATGGCAGAGATCGTTATTGCCATCGCGGCGATCTCGATTGCCATCTGGATTAGCCCTGCGACCGCGGTTATCACGGTGATTATCACAGTTGTCCCGGCGGCGGTTGTTGTCCTGGCCACCATCATGGCCACCGTTTCCTTCTTGACGGTTGTCTGATGGGTCGTTGTTGCGCGAGCCACGTTGGTTGGGTGGCTGTGAGCGACTTGGGTGCTGGCGGCTGTGGCTTGACTCGACCGAGATGGATGGAGCCCGAGCTTGGTTTACAATCTCCGCGGTCTGGGCCATAGCAGCCGTCAGATAGGCTTGTATTTCATCGCGAACTGCTTGGGTTTCCAGGGTGTTGGGTAGCCGTTGCATTGCTGCCATGGCGACGGCTACATTGGCACTTGGAGTTCTGAAGACCTGTTTGTCCCCCACCCTGTCGAAAGCATCGTTGAGGTCACGTGGCTGGACCCTTATGCGTCGTGCCTCCTGGTCTGCTTTGGCTTCGATTTGTCGGTGATTAAACCGGTCAATATTGCGTGCTTCGCGTGTAGTCCTTTCTTGTTCTATTTCGCCAACTGCTGGCAGTTCGTCATTACTGACAACATGGATCAGATCCCCTCGTCTTGGCGGGAAAGACGGGAATTGTGAGAACCCCGGGGCGTGGTCTGGGATATCCAGATCATACTTGACGCCTTCATCTTCGTGATGCTGAAGCTCGGTGTGGATAGATGCATTAGATGCGGTGCTAGACGAGGAGCTGGGGTTGCCCTCTTGGACTGTGTGAACGGATCCTTCTTGATAATCTTCAATCTGGATCATGTTGACGAAGTCGCGCGGCTTCGGCTGAGGTCGGTGCACAAGACACAGATCAAAGCGGCGTTGCAGGTCATAGGCGTAGCTGGAGGCAGCATTTTGCAGGTCGTAGGGCTAGACCTGGTAGTTCTCCGTCGAGGCTTCGTACTCGGAGAGCCGGAGACCCGTCGCGAAGGCTGGCCGGCGACGGGCAGAGCACCCTTGAGGAGTAGATGTGACCACGAGATCTGTACCAAGTCGTGCAGGACGACTGGTCTGAGCTGGTCAGGTAGATCTATTGTGGGGAGCGGTTACCTGCTCATTAGGCTGACTTTGAATCGTACTTACCAGAGCCAGGGTTTCAGCGAGCTTGGTGCCGACCCGATCGATGGAGTCGAGCAGGTCGGTGTTGTCGATCTGCCTCCCTTTGTAGCGGGGAAGCGGATGACGAGTTGTCGGCGTGGCTGAAGGTGATGCAGGCATGGTTAGAGCCAGATGTACCATGGTTGGAGCCAGATCCATCATGGTCGGAGCTGTGTCCACCGTGGTCGGAGCCGTATCCACCGTGGTTGGAGCCGTATCCACCGTAGGTGAAGTAGTGGTCGACACAGACTGAATCCACGCCTCCTTCGGGGTCATGGCGATGAAGTCGTCGGAGCCGGTGGTCTAGGTGATCTGGCCAACGGTGAACGTGAGGCCATTCGGCATAGCCATGGAGCCGGAGATGATGACCGTCTTGTTTGCTTGGGAAGCAGTACGCACACCCCCTACCTGGTGCGCCACTGTCGACGAAATATGGTCGGTAGTCTACCTAGGGGTATACCCAAGGTAGTAGATTGTCGGCAGACAGATGCGCAAGCCACAAACAAGACGGTGACGCAAGACAGACACAAGGTTTTATCCAGGTTCGACCGCCAAGAAGGCGTAATACCTACGTCCTGCGTCTGATTTGTATTGCTGTATGTCAATGAGAGATGTTTTTTAGAGGGGTCCCCTACCCGCCTTATATAGTTCGGGGGGTAGGGTTACAGATCTGGAAACTAATCCTAGCCAGTTACAATTGCCATATGTGGCCGGATAAGGATTCCTATTCTAACCGACCAGGATCTTGATTGATCGCCAAATCCGCCTTGACTCCTTGCGCGGGACTCCGATCAGGTTAACCGGGCTGCACGTCATCTTTTGGTGGACCGAACCCATCGATCCGGGCCGGTCCAAGCTTAGCCATAAGGGTATAGGGGTTAATACCCCCACAGCCACAACAAGCAACAAATCGCAGAAGTCGATGATATCCAGCTAGAAGTATTGAAAGCAATCTAGGATGCTCTAGACTTGTAATCTGTATATCAACATGTATCTTGTGTAGAATCAATGATAACCATATTTTCTGTTGCCTCATCATATTTCTTGTTTCGGCTAAAGAGCCGATTTGAAATAGCCGATTCCAAACTTCTATCCTTAATCTGACTAAGTCTGAAAACACGGCCTTTATTAAGAGGACTCCTCCAATCTTCTGTCTTTAGTTATCAATGCCGCATTCTCTTTAGCATTAGTGCGGTGACGCTTCGCCTTCTATTAATTGTGGTTGCCTTTTGCACATTCTGAGATATCCACCACCTTGCTTCATGGCTACAAATACCAGCCGAGGTCTCCAGCATTGAACACATCTACACTCGCAACTGTTCCTGTTCCTTTGCACTTCTCCACCGTCTCAAATCCTATAGCGATTTCCTTTCTCCTCTCTGTAGATCCAACCAAACTCCATGGCTAGCGAGGACAACTAAGGCAAGCGCACGACGGGGGAGGTTCCAGTGGAGGACATGCCGGTGAGCCAGCGCCTTCATCATATGAGGTGAGATCGATATCTTCTACTCATGGCGGTGAACTTTTCTAACTTGTTTATAGGTTCATCATGAATGACAGCCTTCATTCTATTCCTAGGGCCAGCGAGCTATCTAGCGCTGCATTTGATGTTGCTTCTGTGGCGGGCTCGTTGTCAGACTCCTCTGACTCTTACAACAGCGACAACGGCTGGCGTTTCCTCCGGGAGTGGAGGGCAAGCTAGGACCGTTATTTTGAGGCAACTCTAGAAAATGGTCAGCTTGAGATCTACCTCGGGGCTTCTCAAGCAGCCCTTCATGACACCGAGGAAGAGGCCAGCGCTGCTCGGGTGCGGCTAGCCGAATCTGATGCCTTGGTGGCGGGTAAGATGGATTCCAGGAACACCTTCATTTTGATTTCCACTGTCTTTATCTTGATAGCTTTTCTGCTTCTATGATCGCCAGCCCTAATGGTGCAGTTGGAGTCCCTCCAGCTGGTGGCGAACGTGGCTACGGCTGCCGTCAATGCCCATGGCCCCCTCATCAACGCCCTCCTCCATGATGTTCTGGCCCACGTCCAGGAGATCGCCCTTTATGGCGTTCGTCGTGGCACATCGGTGGCACTGGCCACGATGTAGGTCCATACCGGGTACGAGCTCCACACCATGGAGACTGGCTTCCCGATGGACGATGGCCCCGAGGAGCAAGAGGACTTGATCAAGGAGTTCATTGATGCAACAGAGGCCATCGTGGACATCACATCCACTCAGGATGTGATAAACAATGTCTTTGATTAGTTTGTATTTAGGGCCAACTGATCAATGAATAAAGTCCTCCGTTTTTCTATGATCGTATCTCGGCAAACTTCTACAATGTCTTTTTATACATCATGATTGTTTCTATGTCTGTTTTTGCTCTATAGGCGATACATCTTGTACCGTCTTTTCCCCAATTTGGTTTAATTTTGAACTAGAGGCGATACCCTTCTGGTATTGGCTATTAGAGCCGATGACTGAAGAAATCGGTTGTCAAGTGTTGATCCAAACGCTAGGATAATATTCCTTCAAACATTTTCCATCGATCGCTTATTGATAGGTGGCACCATAACTTTTTAGACCAAAGATTAAACAATCGACCGATCCAGGCCAAGCATCTCCTCTAATAAATCTATCAACTCTAGCTTGTACTCAGGATTAGACTTAGCGCTCATGTACGTTGGCCTAGGCCTATCTCTAAGACCAATGTTTATCTCCCTTAATCCATCGGCCGACGTGAAGCCATGATTATCCATCAAAACAAACTCTCAGAGCCGATTGCTTGCATCGGCTGTTGGCTTTGATCACTGATCTTAATGAAGCCTCCTTCCCATAGCTTGCTAGAAAAACACTCAAAGTCTTCTAGCTCCCAAAATAATAGATTGGCTGTTGCAATATTTATAGAATCATCAGTGTGAACCAGCTCAACATCATCTCCATGCCATTGAATCAAACACTGGTGCATGGTCAATGGTACACAACAATTTGCATGAATCCAATCACGACCAAGGAGTAATCTGTAAGAACCTTTTCCATCGATGACGAAGAATGTGGTGAGCAGGGTCTTACTCCCGATTGTCAATTCGACATTCATTGCTCCCCGGGTCTTAGACGCATTACCCCCAAAATCCTTAAGCATCTTGTCGGTCTCAATCAAATCTCTTGGTCCCATGCCAAGTTTACGAAAAGTGGTGTAAGGCATAAGATTGACAGAAGCACCTCCGTCCACCAACATCTTGTTCATCGGCTTCCCATCAACAAAACCTTTTACATATAAAGCCTTTAAGTGTCGATGTTTGACTGGCTTATCGAATAAAGCCTGCTATATAACTGTCAACTTGGCAACTATCTCTTCATACTCCGATTCATCAAAATTTGAATTGACTTCTTGGTCTGTTGGATCTCTAAATTCTAATGGTAATAAAAAAGCCATTTGAATACTAGCCGATGGTTGGCCCCTACCGGCTGTTTGTTTAGCACGCCACACTTGAGGTTTACCAGACGCCTGAGCCTGTTCTAGCTCTCTGTTCCTTAGGCATTGCACTCTTCTTTTTTGGCTTCCTGTCAGACCTCCTAGACACCATTGGCCTTCCTGCCAAACATATTCTTCCTCATTACTTTCTTCTTCAAAATCAGCCCAGTTTTGATCAACAACTCGCTTTCTAAGCAGATCATGAACACTTCTATTTTTAAGCGCCGATCCATGTTATTATGATGATACTCATCTTGAGTATGGATAGACCGGTGGTTGGCTTGAGATTACCTAAACTCCTAATATTGCTCGCTGCACTTCGGACAGTTATTTCTGGTAGGCAATTTCAAACCTTTGTTCTAGCAATGTCTAAGGAATGGACAATTCCAATGTGATTCAACTTACTTTCTTTCATACCTCTCTTTTTCCTGTTGACGCTTGTATTCTCACTCTTCTAACCAATGCTGATAATCCTTTTCCTTCTGTCGCTGCCATTTATTCAACAAAATTCGAGATGTAACACGCGCCCTTGTCGCCCTATCCTTCGACATCTCTCCCTGCCCATATCGGCTCTTTTGTTGGTCACGACGCCTTCTAACATCTCTATATTCATCAGCTGATATTTGCATCTCAGGATCAACTGTTCTAGTTTCTCTTGCTCTGGTTGATGTTAGGACCTTAGTCTTTCCTTTGAGCAGCCTAGCATCGACCATGTTTGGATCTCTTGGGAAAGGATTATCATCAACTTTCATCTTTCGAGGTGTATCGAAATTGAGCCTTCCTTGCTAAATAGCCCTCTGTATGTGTTGCCGAAAAACTCTGCACTCATTAGTAGAATGAGAAGTAGCGTTGTGAAATTTGTAGAACTTTTTACCCCATTTCCACTCAGCCGCGGCAACCTCTTCTTCTTCATCGTCTTCATAGTCATCATCAACTGAATATGGATTATAAGTTTTGGCAATTGCGGTACTCTTCTAGAATCTGGTATCTCTGCGCATATTCTAAAATTGGTTATTGAGCGTTGCCACTCGTTGAGCCAACTGACCTAAGTTGTCAAACTCTTGCCTCAGTAGCTTCTCTCTCCACGTTGGCAACATTCCTTGAACGGCCAATGCAGCTAGCTAATCATCAGTCAAGTTCAATGAGAAGCACAAATTTCTAGTCTCTCGGAACCTCTGAAGAAACTCGGTGCCCGATTCATTAGTTCTCTGCCTTATGTTCGTCAGATCGGTAATTTTATTTTCTCCTATCCCAATGTAAAAATATGTATGAAACTTCTTCTCTAAGTCAGCCCAATTGGCAATGGAGTTAACTGGCAACGATAAAAACCAAGTGAAGGCTGGTCCTAACAAGGACAAGGAGAAGAAACAAACTCGATGGACCTCTTCAATTGATGCTTCGCCCAGCTGTGTAAGATACCGACTAACATGTTCTATTGTGCTTGTGCTATCTTGGCCAGTGAACTTAGCAAACTTTGGGAGCCTGTAATTTGCAGGAAGAGCGACCAAATCATACAACTTTGGATATGGGCATTTGTATAAGAAGGTCTGCCCTTTTGACTTCAAATCGAACTGATTCTTCATCATCTTGGTCACTCTAAGCAACAACTTATCAGCATTTGAATTTGGATTTCTCTACAATCGCTGACCCATCTGTGGATTAAAATTTTGGGTACCTTGATACCCTAGATTTGGAATCATATGAAGGGTATTGTAATCTGTACCATAATGATATCCTTGTGGAATCTCTATTGCTGGGTCCTTTGCTGGTTTGCTGCTTGAAGTCTCTGGTTATAGATGTTAGGATCCATATCTCTATGAATCCTTTGAACTGATGGCGCTATTTTTTGAGCCGATAATGGTATTTGGCCTGATGTGCCAAAATTAACCATCCGGTTCTGAACTTGCCCCATCGGCTGTTGCACATGCTGTGCTGATGATCCAGGATTATACTGTATCTGATTGGTGGTGCTACCTTGAATCTACTCAGATGAGCTCTGAACTACCTGGACATCATCATTACTAGCTGGTGCTGCTTCTTGATGGCTAGTACCGGCTTGATTAGTCCCCTAAGTCGACGGATATGGAATGTTGTAATAAGCCGGTCCAACCTGATCAATTGGATATCCATGAAACACCTCTTTCATGGTGTTGTGGAACGTGTTCAAGAAAATTTCATTATGGTTCAATATGGCATCATGAACAGATTTGTTTACAACCTCAACGAAGAAACACCTGTCTTCAGCTTCATTTGCATATGTCTGCCCATGCAACAGAACTCTTGGTAGTGGATATTTCTGAACAATTTTATTATCACGTGTCTTGGTGTAGGACAACAAACACTTGTTATAAAATTCTTCTATAGCTTTGCCGATGACATTTTTATCTTCATCTGGTAGGTCTTGATAAGGCACCATAAGAATGTCATTGTTGTTGTAAGTCGCCATGACGATTTTGGGGTCCCATTGAGCGTGCCAAAACATGTGTCACCACGAAAATGCATTGACACATAGCAAGTCAGAAGGATCTGCTTGATGGAGCAAGGCTAGAGATCCGTTTGGCTTCAACGCAGGGTTAACTGATCCTACGAATTCCTCTCGAGGCATGCGAGTCAATTTGACCTGCAATTGACAAGGAGAGAAAGTTTATCAGTAATTTAAGGTTGAACATGCCAGTTTTTGCCTAGATAGTTCCAAATATGCCACTTCAGGAGTAGCCAGTGTTAGCCCACTGGATCACGGAGATATCCGACCACTGACTAATATTATCGAGCATGTGCTAGTGATGCCGACCACGAACCATCATTATTATACCTCTAGTCATAGTATGTGGTCGGACAATGTTAGTGGTGATCAATAACGTTGGTGAGTGCTCGACGATCCAGTGGGCTGACAGCCAAACGGGAAAATCGATCAAATAAATCGATACGAGAAGAAAATCGGATGTTAAGAACTGTAGTGCTCGCGGGTTGTGACTGATTTTATAATGACAATTGCGATGCACCCAATTTTCATGATTCTTTCCCTTGAGCTATTAACATGTATGTGTCAGAGATACATCACTAGCTAAATTAGATTCGTTCAATACGTAGTGTAGAGCCAATGAATTTAATAAGAAAAAGGGATATGCCACGCACACAATCGACTATTTGATACAGATAGACCCACAAACCATCTAGACCTAATCCATTACCATCAACTGTGAGGTTCGACCGGATCGATGCAGCTATGATGATAACAACAAACTAAATCCAAAGAATTCATAGAATCGACCATACTTCAATAGGTTCATGAGAGCGTGTCATATCTGTGAAAGCGCGGACAAATCGGCTAAAAGAGCCGAGCCGATTTGGGTAGATAAGGAATCATAGCATGTGAACAATAGACTATTCAACACGAGCAGACCTATCAACTCCTCAAATCTAACCTATCATCTTTAACAGTGGGGTTCGACCGGATCGATGTAGCCATAATAAAGATAACAGATTCTATTCTTAAAGAAAATGGATCTACTCATATTTAATAGGTTCATGAAAACACACTATGAATGTTGAAATACGGGTGATCGGCTATTTAGCTGATGCAGGCATAGCAAACAGCCAGGGTCATGCCTGGTTGAAAGCAAATCTACAAGCTAGCATCCTCAGATCTAGAGTACTAACAGTGGGGGTCGATCAGATCAATGCACCCGTGATAGTTGGTTATAGACCAGATTCAACTAGCTAGTAAACCTCCTCAAGATCAGACATGCCTTGACCGCGTACTATGCACGATCAAGATTGAAGTAGAACATCCGGTAAAATGTAACTCGTCGCTTAAAGTAAGGATCATTGCAATGTAACAAGACAAATGAGGGGTTAAAAGGATGTGAGGCCAATCTAGATCGATCTTGATCGGGCAGGTTGATGTTGATGAAAAACTAATAACAATAAGAACATCAGCAAGATTGGTAACTTAATGAATCTACCTGAAGGACGCCACTCTTAGGTAAAGCCGATAACTTGGCCTTAATCTAATTCGAGCAGTGGAGGTCGACCGGATCGATGCAGCTATACTTGAACTAGATAAGAGTCAATGACTAGCTTATACTAGAGCTCATAGTGGAGGTCGACCGGATCGATGCAGCCTTAATCTAATTTTGGGATAAAAGTAATTTCATTCCAAAATTCCTGTTTATCTGTTTACCACGTCACAACCGTTTTGTTCTGAGATATACACATGACTCCTGACTTCCTGGTTCGAGTCTTATATAATATCCCAATAGTATCTTTTCCAACTCACTCGGCCTATGGGTGACCCTGATCCATCTGATTTTATCTGTCAAGAAACCAACCAAATCCCCTTCAAACAATCTGTAGTGGATTCGTCTTCCTGGAACACCAAAACTCCCTTCAGAAATTGGCCCAAAATGCCTAAGGGATGGAGAGACTGGTTTCGTAGGGTGTCCGAGAAAAAGGGTGAAGATTGGGAGCTTTATGATCTGAATCAATGCTTGCCACTTTTGTTGTCTGGGATGGAGAGGAATGATTCACTCCTGATCTCTACATCTTATTTCTGGTCCAACACCCTAAATGCTTTCATTTTTGGTCATGGCCCAATGACCATCACTTTGGCCGATGTTTATATGCTGACCAGCCTTAAAATAATAGGATCAATGTAGAGCTGACCCCACTAGAAGTTAGGCGTGCAGCACTTGAGAAGGAACTAGAGAATGTGAAAGCTGCCATTGATCGCCACATGTCCACTCTGGCCCAAATACCCGATGCCATTAAGTAGAATAAACAGGAATTGTTGACCAAGGTCAGAGAAGGCAGGGTCATCTATAGTAGCCTTGAGGATATTCCTGGATTAGCCGAAGAAGACAAGCAACAAATCGCAGAAGTCGATGCTATCCGGCTAGAAGTATTGAAAGCAATCCAGGATGCTCTAGACTTGTAATCTGTATATCAACATGTATCTTGTGTAGAATCAATGATAACCATATTTTCTGTCTCCTCATCGTATTTCTTGTTTCGACTAAAGAGCCAATTTGAAAATAGCCGATTCCAGACTTCTATCCTTAATACGACTAAGTCTAAAAACACGACCTTTATTAAGAGGACTCCTCCAATCTTTTGTCTTTAGTTATCAACACCGCATTCTCTTTGGCATTAGTGTAGTGACGCTTTGCCTTCTATTAATTGCGGTTGCCTTTTGCATGTTCTGAGATATCCACGACCTTGCTTCGTGGCTACAAATACCAGCCAAGGGCTCCGGCCTTGAACACATCTACACTCACAACTGTTCCTGTTCCTTTGCACTTCTCCACCTTCTCAAATTCTGTAGCAGTTTCCTTTCTCCTCTATGTAGATCCAACCAAACTCCATAGCCGGCGAGGACAACTGAGGCAAGCGCACGGCGGGGGAGGTTTCGGAGGAGGACATGCCGGTGAGCCAGCGCCTTCATCATATGAGGTGAGATCAATATCTTTTGCTCATGGCAGTGAACTTTTCTAACATGTTTATAGGTTTGTCTTGAATGAGAGCCTTCGTCCTCTTCCCAGGGCCGGCAAGCCCTCCAATGCTGTATCTGATGCTACTTCTATGGCGGGCTCATTGTCGGACTCCTCCAACTCTTACAACGGTGATGACGCGTGGCATTTCCTCTAGGAGTGGAGGGTAGCCTAGGACCGTTATTCCAAGGCAACACAGGAAAACAATCACCTCGAGATCTGCCTTGGGGCTTCTCAAGCAGCCCTTCACACCGCCGAGGAAGAGGCCCGTGCTGCTTGGGCGCGGCTGGCCGAATCTAACGCTATGGTGGTGGGTAATATGGATTCCAGGAACACCTTCATTTTGATTTCCATTGTCTTTATCTTGATAGTTTTTTTTCTTCTATGATCACCAGCCCTGACGGTGTAGTTGGAGTCCCTCTAGCTGGTGGTGAACGTGGCTATGGCGACCATCAATGCACGGGCCCCCCCTCATCAACGCCTGCCTCCACGACGTTCTAGCCCGCATCCTAGAGATCGCCCTCCATGGCGTTCGTCATAGCGCATCGGTGGCGCTGGCCGTGGTGCAATCCATACCGGGTACGAGCTCCACACCATGGAGACTAGCTTCTTGATGGGCGATGGCCCTGAGGAGCACAAGGACTTGATCAATGAGTTCGTTGATGCAGCGGAGGCCATCATGGACATCACATCCGCTCAAGACCATAGAGTCCCCATTGAGGGGGAATCCGTTGGAAGGCGGGTTAAGGAGCAACAAAATGCCACCCGATGGCTTTGCCGACCCTGTCACTTGCGACGGGACCGGATCCCATTCATACATCCCCATTAGCGAGCTCATCAAGCGTGTCACTCAAGCCATCAAGGCAAGTGACGTCACCTCAACCCCTCCGGTTGCGAAAACCACGGACGGGGTGACAAGTCACAACAATGAGCCAACCCTTGACTGAATCCCCACCACGCACGGGGGCTCGGGGAAGGTTGGACTTACAAGGGGTGACAAACGCACGGTCGCAGAATGATAGCTAAAATCCTAAGGAAGGGGTACGTATGAATACAAAAGCAGTTTCGCTATCCTCTCTTCGGTCTCTAGTGACATTCGACCCCAGCAACTGCAAGGGGTCGGATCTCACTCGGGGGCTGGTAAAGGTACAAAACCCCCTCTTTTTTTGAAACAGTCACAGCGTCGAACCTCTTCCTCACGTTAAGGCTAGTGGCAAGGTAAGTGGGAACAAATAACC
Organism: Miscanthus lutarioriparius; assembly: GCA_904845875.1. Taxonomy (NCBI): domain Eukaryota; kingdom Viridiplantae; phylum Streptophyta; class Magnoliopsida; order Poales; family Poaceae; genus Miscanthus; species Miscanthus lutarioriparius. Next base: position 30,940,164 of record CAJGYO010000016.1, on the reverse strand, counting down.
GAGCATGCCTGGTCAGACTGCAAAAAACCCATGCCCCAACGGCTATGGTAACTTCGCTCACCAGCATAATTGAATTTTTCCTCTTATACACATCGGGCCATACGGTATTAACAAACGAAAGGGTTTGGATTGCATAAACCTTTTTTCTCGAATGCAAAAAGGCAAGAAAGCAAGATCAATCAAGCAAAACGAAGTTGCGAATCTATTTTCAAAATACAAAAGTGCTGACACTTGTCCACCGATTATAGATAAATGTCCATCAGACTCATTCGACTAACTACCCCCTCCGGGGGAGAACCATGTCTTCAACTTTGCTCACCAGGGTTTCCGCAAGAGGAGTCACCGCCGCTTCTATTTCATCCAGCTCGGAGGGTTCATTGCCAGGCGCAAAACCGAGGCTCATTGCCTCCAAGTCGATGTTGTCATCATAATGCGAGTGGGCGATGGCGAAGGCTTGGGTGATCCCTGAGCGAAGAGCTTCCTTCTCTAGCTGGTGCACCCATGCCAAGATATCTACAACACGGGTCATGAGCGAGCTGGTCCCCTCTGCCTACACCACCTACAGGTCATTGTAGACTACGCCAAGTGCAACCTTTAGGACATCGATCTCGTCACTCTCCACCTAAAGAAGACTCCTTGCCTCAGTGAGATCCGTGGCTAGTCTAGCAGCAGCACCCTCGGCCTCTAGCTTCTGGGCTTTCATGGTCTCCAGCTCGGCCTGGAGGGAGCTGGTCCTCTGTTGTGCCTCGACACGCGCTCGGACGGCCTGGTCGCACTCCCCTCAGGCCGCACCGCGCTCCGAGCGGAGCCTCTCCATAGTATGGCCTAGCTCATCTCGCTCCTTGCGAAGCCGGGCGACCACCTTGGCGTCCAGTTTCGCCTTCTGCTCTAGGGTCGCAGACCTCTCCTTAGCTCCTAGCCTAAGATCCCGCTCCTTCTCAGCCTCGGCCTAGAGGTCGATGATCCACTGGCGGGTCTCAGCATCCTGCACCTTCTACACTCTGGCGGCCTCCTCCTGATCCCACCATGCCCTCTCCGATAGTTCATCAAAAGACTTCTCGGTGTCCTCCGCATCCCGGTGGGCCTCGGCCTCCGCCGTCGGAGATTGTCCGCCTCCGCGGCAAGGGTAGTCAACTCGGCCACCCTTTAGCGGAGCTGGGTGGTCATGTCCCTATGCAGCCATGCCTCATCGATGAGGTGGTCCCAATCCTCCTTGTGTTCATGAAGGAACCGGGATTTCTCCTGGCTGTGAGCAATAAGACACTGAAAAAAGACGGTGGTCAGAAAACAAAAATAGATGAAGAAAAAAGAGATCAAGAGGTAAGACCAAGTGAATACCCAGCCAGTGGGAATGATTACATCTCGAAGGGTGCCCCTGGCCAGGTTTAGAGCTTCCAGCATGGCCACGGACCCCTCATTGAGATTCTCTCGCTCCATGCCCTCGGCGGCATCATCGAGGGTGAAGAGTTTCGACAACGGGTCCCATGGACTCACCCACTGGAGCGGGGGCTCATCCTACATGGGTAGGTGGTGGCCCTCCAATGTCAAGACCAGGGAAAACTCCCTGCCAGTCTCCTCGGCAACCGCCGCGGTGTCCAATGGTCCCTTGGCCATGACCCCCTTCGTCCCGCCCACGGCAGACGTCGTCTCTGGGCCGCCGGTAGCACAAGACGCGTCCCTACCTTGGGCGCCACCACCACAGCTTCTAGCTGTGACCCATCTATCATAGCCACCATTACCTTTGCCTCCATTGGCGGGACCTCGTCCGGCTGCACCATGCCCGCCGTGGTCGACGCAATGGGTGCGGCCGACAGCTACGTCCGCTTCGACATCGGCAGCGGAACCACTTCCGTTGCTGGTTGCGCAGCAACCTCCGAGGCGCCCCCTCAGCCTCGCAAACCGCTCGACCCACCGAGGGCATGGGCACCATTGCGGGCGGCACCAGACCGACCAACGAGGCTGTGACGCCGGCTTCGATCTCGCCCGAAATGGGAGCGACGTCAGGCGGCGGCCCCTGCCTTGCCTAAAGGGTGATGGTTTTCTTGGGCGCCAATGCTAAAGAAGTGCCCCGTCTGACCTATCTCCCGATGCTGCAGAAGAAATGAAAGGCATGAGTCACTATGAAAAATAGAGAAAAACAGAGATAACAGAGGAGTCGGCAACTTTCGTTGGCGCTGTTGGGCGGTGGAGATGTTTGGGGGACGAACCCCCAGTTCCCTGCTCCACCTCATTGGGGCAGGACTGTTTTGAGCCCATCCCCTGCTCCTGGGCCGAGGGGCTTGCCTCCCTCGCATCTAGGGGCACGGTGGTGGAGCCACTCCCCTCTCTCGGCACCTCGAGCGTGGCGGCGGATCCACCCACCCCCGCTGGCTCTTGGGACACGGCGATAGGTCCGCCTACTCCCACTAGCACCTCAGGAGCGGCGACAGATCCGCCCATCCCCACTGATTCCTAAGGCATGGGGGCAGGGCCGCTCCCCTCCACTGGCACCTCGGGTGCGGTGGCAGATCCGCCAGCCCCTGATGGTTCTAAGGACGGGCCGATGGTTCGGCCCGCCTCCTCTGGCCTCACAGCTACACCTTCCCTTGCGTGGAACAGGAAGGGTCCCTGCATTGATGAGTGGGTACCTATCAGCATGTCCTCGCTTCCCAAGTCACCCCACTCGGTGTCTACGACTACCTCGTCATCCTCCTCCTCCTCCTCCTCATCGTCATCACTGTCTGTCTCCTCTCCTTGCTCCCGTGCCTGTAGTTTCTCCTGCTTCCTTTTCCTCTTGACCTCCTTTGTCTTCTTCTGCCACTTGGCCATGGTGCGATTCGTCGTTGCCACGAGCGGGTCCTTTGGCAGCGGAGCCGAGCGGTCCATAAAGATGAATCTCTTCGGCTGGTCCCGCTATCTCAATATCAGCATCAAGGGGATGGGAGTTCAATTAAAATGGAGGCACAGGGAAAGAGAACTTATGAAGTCGATGTACCCTGGTTCCGGCCACATTGGGGGGTTCCCGGACACCGGATACACAAAATCAAGTGCGATGCCGATGTCGTCCCATGAAGGCTCCATCGCCTCCTTGATGCGCTACGCCACTTCAGAGGGGGAGAGCGCTCCATCAGAAATCGTCGTCCCATCGAGTGATGCTTTAGGCGCCATCAGGTATAGGGGAAGCGCACGACTCATCAGCGGCGCCACCCTCCACATATGATAGGCACCGATGATCCCTGACCCCTTCATGCCCCTCTCCTTTAGAATTTGGATGGCGGTGAGATGGTCCTAGATTTTCTTCTTGTCTTTATCTAGGACCCCCACTTCCTCCACGATTCCAGGGCCTCTTCAATGAGGCATCCGGTGAATGTTGGTAAGGGGGCGGCTGCGTCATTCTTGACATAGAACCAATGCGAATGCCACCCCTTGTTGGAGGTCGACAGATGCATCGATGGGTATGCGTTGACCCGGTTGTTGCAGAGCTGAATGCCGACGCATCCCATCAGCACGCTCAGCTCCTGCCTCTTCTCCCGCTTCTTTAGGAGGGTGACGGCGAAGAAATGCCGCCATAGGTCGAAGTGGGGACTAATCCCCAAGAACCCCTCACATGGGGCGATGAACGCCGCAATGTGCTAGATCCCATTGGGAGTGAGGTTCTGCAGCTCCACATTGTAGTAATTCAGCAACCCCCGAAGGAACTTGTGGGTGGGGGTGGTGAATCCCCGCTCATGAAAGTGAGCGAAGGACACAACGTAGCCATCGAGCGGCGGCAGCGAGTCCTCATTGCGGGGCAGCTGCCACTCCTCGGTGGCGGTCCGCGCGCAAAGAAGGCCCCGGCGAACAAGGCCCTCCAGGCGTTGGAGGGTGACATCGGATCTGCACCATGGCTCCATTAGACGATTGGGGTGGATGATGTGAGGTTGACGGCGGCTGCACTATGGGTGCGGAAGGCTCAGGCGATTGGCGGTGGAGGTTGTAGATGCAAAGGCAAGGAGGCAATGTACAAAACCCTGGGGGTGAACCCTTTAGTTTTATAGGGGCGATGGATGCGAGGAGGGCAACTATCCGCCTAGATCTCCACACCTACCATGATTTGCCACCACGTCACCACACAGGATATGTGCCCCCAATCCCTATCCTTTCCCACCAAAGTCATGCCGAATGTTTCGCGTTCCCGGGTAGACCAGGACTCTTTTCCTGCAGAAGGGACATGGGTCAAAAAGTGTTTCTCCGGCCTGCTTAGGCTTGGCGCAATGATTTCGATGGCCTTCCCAATGAAGGATGGGCCCATGAGCGGCCAAAACTTAGGCGCACGAGCCTCAAGGGAGTCTTGATCCGCTATCGAGTCTCAACCGGGCTGACCCTGCACAAATCCCTATGAACGAGATACCAGGGTTCCCTTTAAACTATCTAGTTGTCAAAACACCAAATCTCATAGACATACTCACGAAGGGTCTAAATTACCCCCCGGACGATTCTATCCGAATCACCCGGGGGCTCGGGGGCTACACCCAATGGGTGCGCTTGCACGCACCCTCTAGCGAATCAAAATACCCCCCGGGCGATTCTATCCGAATCACCCAGGGGCTTGGGGGCTACACCCAACGGGTGCTCTCGCGTGCACCCTCTAGCGAATCGAAATACCCCCAGGCGATTCTATCCGAATCACCCGAGGGCTCGGGGGCTGCACCCATCGGGTGCGCTCGCGCGCACCCTCTGGCAAGTCAAAACACCCCCCGGGCAATTCTATCTGAATCACCCGGGGGCTCGGGGGCTACTATCGAGGACCAAATACTGGGGTACCCAAAGGGGTGGAGCTAATAACCATCAAAACGTTGATGCTTCCGAACAGACAAGAACACAACTACACTTCTTGCCCATACGACCGAAGGTTGGTTGCACCTCGCCCGGCCCCTAAGGGTTGGCTCTGCCTCGCCCGACCCCCGAGGGTTGGACTCCGCCTCGCCCAATGTCTAGGGGTAGACTCCACCTCACCCGACGGCTGAGGGCTGGCTCTGCCTCGCTCGATGTCTGAGGGCAGGCTCTGCCTCGCCCGATGTCTGGGGGCAGACTCCGCCTTGCCTGATGACCGAGGACTGGCTCTGCCTCGCCCAGCGACCGGGGACTGGCTCCACCTCGCCCGACCCCTGAGGGTTGGACTTTGCCTCGCCCAATGACTGAGGGGTGGCTCCGCCTCGCCCGACGTCTGGAGGCATGCTCCGCCTTGCCCGACGTCTGGGGGCAGGCTTCGCCTCGCCCAATGTTTGGGGGTAGGCTCCACCTCGCCCGACGTCTGAGGGCTAGCTCTGCCTCACCCAACGTCTGCACCCTGCGCCTTCATAATTACAAGCACAGGGTAAGATAGGACACTTAAGTCAACCGCAGTACCAAGGACCATACCCTACACGCCTGCGGGAAAGTACCGTCAAGATATGATGAGATGGGCATTTTAAGCCCTTCCAGGCATGACAGAGCCCGAATAGTATTGTAGGCGCCGACTTTTGTCTTACAGTGTTGTGGGTGCCGCCATCAACCCTCAAACGTGGATCCTAACATAAGCATACAACAACCACTACGATCTAGGAGGGAACCCACATCATCTATAGTAATAGACATATGGTCACTTCCCCATCTGCTCCCCATAGGGTCACAGCTTGGCACCCTGGTGCGTCGCGCCGCCCGTCGGAGCAGGATGGGACGTGACCACTTGCTGAACGAAGCCAGAGCATGGCCCTATCAAGATCAGCAGACATGCTATCCCTAGCACCATCTGCCATGTCAACGGGGCTGGCTCAGAGAAAAAGGAAGACCCGACACCTTCGAAGGACCTTCTTGGCCTCTAGTTTTTCTTTTTTCTCCCATCTGTAACCCCTGCTCCCCCTTGATCTATAAAAGGGAAGGCAGGGCACCCCACTAAAGGGACGGATCAATTCCACACACATCACACCACACAGCTAAGCAGCATCCAAGCTCTTAGCACCCATTCAACCATTCCATCAGAGACTTGGGACCTGTCCCTCTCTCGACCGTTTGTACCCCATACTACGAACCTTTTAGTCCTAATAATACAAGTAGCAGCAAACTGGACGTAGGGACATTATGCCTGAACTAGTATAAATCTTGTGTCTTTTAGCACACCATCTGGGCCTAACGCGCAACAAATATAAATTTACTCATTGGTGTTTACTCGAAACACCGACACTGGGTCTTAGACGCATTACCCCCAAAATCCTTAAGCATCATGTCGGTCTCAATCAAATCTCCTGGTCCCTTGCCAAGTTTACAAAAAGTGGTGTAAGACATAAGATTGACAGAAGCACCTCCGTCCATCAACATCTTGTTCATCGGCTTCCCATCAACAAAACCTTTTACATATAAAGCCTTTAAGTGCCGATGTTTGACTGGCTTATCGAATATAGCATGTTGTATAACTGTCAACTTGGCAACTATCTCTTCATACTCTGATTCATCAAAATCCAAATAGACTTCTTGGTCTACTGGATCTCTAAATTCCAATGGTAATAAAAAGCCATTTGAATACTAGCCGATGGTTGGCCCTACCAGCTGTTTGTTTAGCACGCCACACTTGAGGTTTACCAGACGCCTGAGCCTGTTCTAGCTCTCTTTCCTTAGGTATTGCACTCTTCTTTTCTAGCTTCCTATCAGACCTCCTGGACACCATTGGCCTTCCTACCAAACATATTCTTCCTCATTACTTTCTTCTTCATAATCAGCCCAATTTTGATCAACAACTCGCTTTCCAAGCCGATCATGAACACTTCTATTTTTTAAGCGCCGATCCATGTTATTATGATGATACTCATCTTGAGTATGGATAGACTGGCGGTTGGCTTGAGATTTCCTAAACTCCCAATATTGCTCGCTGCACTCCGGATAGTTATTTTTGGTAGGCAATTTCAAACCTTCGTTCTAGCAATGTCTAAAGAATGGACAATTCCAATGTGATTCGGCATGCTTTCTTTCATACCTCTCTTTTTCCTATTGACGCTTGTATTCTCGCTCTTCTAACCAATGTTGATAATCCTTTTCCTTCTACCGTTGCCATTTATTCAACAAAATTCGAGATGTAACACGCGGCCTTGTCGCCCTATCCTTCGACATCTCTCCCTGCCCATATCGGCTCTTTTGTTGGTCACGATGCCTTCTAACCTCTCTATATTCATCAGCCAATATTTGCATCTCAGGATCAACTGTTCCAGTTTCTCTTGCTCTAGTTGATGTCAGGACCTTAGTCTTTCCTTTGAGCAGCCTAGCATCGACCATGTTCGGATCTCTTGGGAAAGGATTATCATCAACTTTCATCTTTCGAGGTGTATCGAACTTGAGCCTTCTTTGCTGAATAGCCCTTTGTATGTGTTGCCAGAAACTCTGCACTCATTAGTAGAATGAGAAGTAGCGTTGTGAAATTTGTAGAACTTTTTATTCTTCAACTGATCGGGAGGCAACATAACATGATTGTTGGGCAACTTGATCTATCCCTTCTCATGCAGGAAATTGAAGAGCTTGTCTAATTTTGTGATGTCGAAATCATAGCTTTCTTCGACTCCCCTTCCCTAAGGATTTGGCACCATTACTATCTTCTTACCCCATTTCCACTCAGCCGCGGCAACCTCTTCTTCTTCATCTTCACAGTCGTCATCAACTGAATATGGATTATAAGTTTTGGCAATTGTGGTACTCTTCTGGAATTGGGTATCCCAACCCATATTCTGAAATTGGCTATTGAGCGCTGCCACTCATTGAGCCAACTAACCTAAATTGTCAAACTCTTGCCCCAGCAGCTTCTCTCTCCATGTTGGCAACATTCCTTGAACGGCCAATGCAGCTAGCTGATCATTAGTCAAGTTCAATGAGAAGCACAAATTTCTAGTCTCTCGAAACCTCTGAAGAAACTCGGTGCTTGATTCATTAATTCTCTGCCTTATCGTCGTCAGATCGGAAATTTTATTTTCTCCTATCCCAGTGTAAAAATATGTATGAAACTTCTTCTCTAAGTCAGCCCAATTGGTAATAGAGTTAACTGGCAACGATGAAAACCAAGTGAAGGCTGGTCTTGACAGGGACAAGGAGAAGAAACAAACTCGATGTGCCTCTTCAATTGATGCTTCGCCCAGCTATGTAAGATACCGACTGACATGTTCTATTGTGCTTGCGCTATCTTGGCCAATGAACTTAGCAAACTTTGGAAGCCTATAATTTGCAGGAAGAGCGACCAAATCATACCACTCTAGATATGGGCATTTGTATGAGAAGTTCTACCCTTTTGGCTTCAAACCGAACTGATTCTTCATCATCTCGGTCACTCTAAGCAACAACTCATCAATATTTGAATTTGGATTTCTCTGCAATTGTTGACCCATCTGTGGATTAAAATTTTGGGTACCTTGATATCTCGGATTTGGAATCATGTGAAGGGTATTGTAATCTGTACCATAATGATATCCTTGTGGAATCTCTATCTGCTAGGTCCTTTGCTAGTTTGCTGCTCGAAGTCTCTGGTTATAGATGTTAGGATCTATATCTCTACGAATCCTTTGAACTGATGGCGCTATTTTTTGAGCCGACAACGATATTTGGCCTGATGTGCCAAAATTAACCATCTGATTCTGAACTTGCCCTGTTGGCTGTTGCACATGCTATGCTGACAATCCATGATTATACTGTATCTGATTGATGGTGGTACCTTGAATCTGCTCAGATGAGCTCTGAACTACCTGGACATCATCATTACTAGCTGGTGCTGCTTTTTGATGGCTAGTACAGGCTTGAATAGTCCCCTGAGTCAATAGATGTGAAATGTTGTAATAAGTCGGTCCAACCTGATCAATTGGATATCCATGAAACACCTCTTTTATGGTGTTGTAGAACGTGTTCTAGAAAACTTCATTATGGTTCAATATGTCATCATAAACAGATTTGTTTACAGCCTCTATGAAGAAACGCCTGTCTTTAGCTTCATCTGTATCTATCTGCCCATGCAACAGAACTCTTGGTAGTGGATATTTTTGAACAATTTTATTGTCATGTGTCCTGGTGTAGGACAACTGTCGGTGTTTCGAACAAGCACCGGCTAGTAAATTTATAATTATGCACATTAGGCCCGGATGGTGCGCTAAAGGACACAAGGTTTATATTGGTTCGGGCTAAATGTCCCTACGTCCAGTCTGTAGCTGCTTGTATTATTAGCACCGAAAGCGGTTCGTAGTAGGGGGTACAAACAGTCAAGAGAGGGACTGGTCCCAGGTCTCTGATGGAAGGGTCGAAAAGAGGCCAAGAGCCTGGTGGTGGCTTGGCTGTGTATGTGATGTCAAACTGAACTCTCTATGAGTTCGTCTGTATGTGAGTTCGGTGTCCAAAGTCGGTCCCTCTAGTGGGGAGCCCTGCCCTCCCTTTTATAGACCAAGGGGGGAGCAGGGGTTACAGATGGGAGAAAGAGGAAAATACCAAGGGTATAGGAGGTCCTTCGAAGGATCCGGGTCTTCCTTTTTCCTGCGCCTACCCTGTATAACATGGCAGGCAGTGTCAGAAGTGGCGTGTTCATTGATCTTCGTAGGCCATTATGGCAGAACCTCCTAAATTATAGGGCCCACATGCACCTGTCACTGTCCAATGACCTCTGACGACTATGCATATGTTCTCGATAACTTAAGAAGCATGTCGGTGTCCTCGTAGAACCCAAAATCATCCACGATTTCTGAGCAGGATCACATTATAGAGTCATTGCAGTATTACAACATTTATTCAAATATCTACATCAGAGTAAATCAGCGGAAGTCTTACAATAACTTAGTTTACAAAATAGTAGTTTCAAACCTTACAAACTAAGTTCGATAATTATTACAAAATGTAGTAGTGGAGTGGTATTATAACATAATACAAACACACAAATAGATTGCCCTGCCCAAGGGCCACGCATTTAATTATCGTCATCGCATTGAACAATAGTCATGCAGCACGACCCAAAGCAGACCTGCTCATGAGCCTCACCTGCAACAAGGGTCAACGAACCCTAAGTACAAAAGTACTCAACAAGACTTAACCGAAAATAAAAACTGATAGAACTCAGGAATGCAGGCTCAGGGATTCAAGGTATGGCTTTAGCAATAATCAAAGTTCTTTTACGTAAAAGCTCTTTAACAAAATTCTTTATGTCAACATTTAAAACTTCATAAAGATCATATACAAAGCTGACATGATCCGTATTGAGATCATGAAACTTCATATCCAACACCTTCACAAACCATCCTCAAGTTCCAGTTATTAAACTACGATGATGAACAGTGAGTTGAGTCTCCATAACCGAGGAGCAACGATGATTCGAACCGATTCAACCCAGTGGGGAATTCGAGACCACACGACATATGTAGGTCCCTGACTTACATATATCAACCTACCCTCGGATCCTCTAAAACAAGAATAGGTCCGCGCCACCTAAGAATACAGTACTCCACCAATCCAGCCCATTGCCACGTGGGTACACGCTATTCCCGCCATCTCTCCACTCCTAGTGCGCGAGTAGCCATTCTCGTAATAGAATAGCCAAGTTAAAGCTTACCGGAGTATGCGGTTAGTACTACAAAGTCTCACCTCATGCAGTTCAACAACGGACAGGCCTCAATCGACACAGGCGGAAAGAACCCGCTCATGAGACCTCCATGTCTTATGGCTCACACACACCGAGTCCGCCCGGTCCAGATTTATTACTCTACATTCCCATATCACATGATAACATAAGTAACCAAAGATCCATTTAAAACTTGCAGGTGACAGGTAATCACCTGACTTTCATCGTTCTAAGCATAGCTAAGCATAACTAGGCATATACGAATTTAAACTGGTAACAAGGTAGATATGGAAGAACAAGGTTGGTAATGCACCAATTAGGTTTGCACTCAACTCCTAATCACTTAATGCAGTAAAGAAAAGCAAAAGCGAAATCAATTTGTAAATCACAAGGTAGGTTTAAATGCATCCGGGGCTTGCCTTCGTTGATGGAAAAGTTAGGTTCTGGAGTCGTTCCACCTATCTCAACTCCAACCTCAACAGATGGATTAACTTCCACCACAACTTGATTTACTACCACGTGCTCACCTTCGTTCACTACACGTAGTAACAATGTCATGTTTAACATGATGCGAGATACAAAATATGATGCTCGATGATGGATGCAAAATTAACAACTTGAATACAACTTTCCTTCGCGGTACAGTTACAAGTCAAACTAACTAAACCTTTTTCATAACACTTACTTCATTTGCCAAGGATCATTACCAACTAATGACCCAAGGTCATCACTCAATCCAAAATTCAATCAAAACCTAAATCATTAAAGGTTACTATTTGCTTTTATGAATTAATTATTTAATTAAAAATTATGAAATAAACCAACTTGTTCCAATTGAGCTCAAAATTTTTGTAAAGGTTCATCACATGATATCTAAGTGGCAAAACATTTTTCATAATTTTTGGATAAATAATAAAGCCTAGAAAAATCATGGAAACTCATTTATTAATTAATTGAGCAATTTTTATCACATTCAAAAAGTACTAAAAAACAAAAGTTCATATTTTTCCTAAATATTATACATCACAGAGAGGTTACACAAAAAATTTCATAATTTTTGGAGCTCTAATTAAATCTATACAAAAATAATAAATCACATCACTATTCATTCAAATCTACAAAATAGAAAAACTCATTTTCAACACTGAGTCACTGACACCTTGACCCCACCTGTCATCCCCTTCCTCCCGCGCTGACTACGGCGACACGCGCGCGGACCGGCGATTTCTCGCCGCCGGTGAGACCAACAGCGACGGCGAGGGTACCAACAAGATCACCAAGGCAAGGCGCATCAAGGGGTAGCACTAATTGCATCGATTACAGCTCAACACGAGCCCAACGTCGGCCAGGGCAGCCACGGTGGTACAGCCGCGCAATGCCAGCGAAGCAAGGCTGATAGAGCTTAAGCAAAGTGCATGGGAAGGTTCAGCAGCTCACCCCGAACTCGATGGAGCAAAGAGCGGGACCGGAGAAGCAACAGAGACGCTGGTCGATGGTCATAGCAGCCACGGCGGCGTGAGCAACGACGACGGCGGTGCTCCGGTGGCTGCGGTGGACAAAAGGAGCAATCAACCGGTCATAGAGCATCACGGGAACAAGGCGAAGGTAGAACAACCCTCCGCAAGGACAGAGGCGCACCGTGGAGCTCTAGCCACAACGACACGCACGCGACGGCGGTGCTCCGGCCGCGAGGAAGAAGAGCAACAAGCGGTGGTTCCCGATGAAATCAAGCGACAAGGGTTGGTCTGCTGGGTGCGCAAGGAACAAACGGAGCTGTGGCAGGCTTTGCCGAGGATGGGAACGCACGACGGCGACGATGCGAGCTCGACGGAGTTGGACGGTGGCGACTGGAAAAAGCAGAGGAAGAGAAAAGAAGAACGGCGGCGATGCCTGGCTATAAAGGCCGGCCAGGAAGCAAGAGGAAGCCACGATGCGGCCTTCTCCATGCCAGCGCGACGCCAAAGATGTCCACGACCACGCCTGGAAGCAGAAAGAAGCTCGCCGACGGTGACAGCTGCCCAATGGTACTGTTCATCAAAATTACCAAATTGCCATTTGTTTTAAAATCCCAATTAGTCCCAAATTTATTTAACAACTCAGAAATCTCCAAAAACAAAAGTTGTTCAAAATCCAAAGTTCTACAACTTTCCTTTTATAACCATACCCAAATTCAGTCTACATTTTGAAATTAAAAATTAAATTCAAAAGGGGACACTTTGAGAATTTACGCCTTTTCAAATTACTTCAAATTTTATAAAACAACTTTGAAAACTCCAAAAACCAACTTTGTACAACTCGACAAGCTCTACACTTTTGATTTTAGGCCCAACCCCAAAATGTGCTTAGATTTTGAAATGGGTTTTCCAGGGTAGAATTAAACACTGAGAATTAGGGTTTTCGGAAATTCAAATCAATACAAAGATTTCGAACTTGATTCAAAAACACAACATATCTTTGATTCTAACGTAAAGTATCAACTTAGCACTTCAAACTTTATTAAGAAAAGATTTTTAATTGTTTAGGAGATTTTCACACCAAATATTCACAAAGTTTCTTAACCACTATTATTGACATTATTTCATGTAACATATAAAACACTTCATAAACAACATTTACATGCTATAATATAAACATGAAATGCATTCATGAGTTGATGCATGATGATTATGCATAATGATGACATGATCACCTTTTAAGTACTTTATAACATCAGGGATGTTACAATCCTTCCCCTTAAAGAAATCTCATCCCGAGATTTACAAAGTGCTGGCGTTGGGTTGAGTAGTGGAAAAGGAAATGTGTCAAACACATTACTTTCAAGTTGTTCATAAAACAACAAGAGTTGACTTGAAATTATAAACGAGATCAAAAGACAGTTGTAAAGGACAAAGGATTTAGTAACCTCAATGGAATGATGGAACATGAATTCCAAATGAGAGTTCCAAAATGAGTGAATCACATTAATTGCGGAGATATAATGGATCATGACCGCAGACCTCAATACCAGCTGAGCGCCCAAAGAATATTTCCTTATGGCTGCAGTCCATAGGAGACCCCAGGTTTCGACGCGGCACCGAAAATGATGAATCATGGCACCACCATAGGGCACAACTAAAGTAACTCACAAGTAACACTTGTCAAGCTAGCAAGATCAAGGAACTAGCATGTGTTGCATTTAGGAGAAACCAAGACATGACACGTGCATAGGTTTGAGACTTCAAGGATTAGTCCCAAGTTTCAACATTGAGTAGATGGGGAAAAAATTAAAGTGCATCAAAAGTTCCAAATGATGTAGAACTTATGAGCAAAAATAAGCAAAGAGTGGGTTACTGGCAAAAACCTGGTACATGACCAAATTCATTGGGACAAAAATAGCTATAACGAGCAATAGCCATTTTTCTAAATGGAAGGAGGAAGTTTTAATCATCATTATATTTCAACTTTATATGAATAATTATAACCAGAATATATGCAGTGTTTCATTAATGACATGATGCATGAATCGTCCTTACGAAACTTAAACATCAAAGCTCCTATTGTAAATAAGCAAAAGCTTTTGTTTTTATTATATAGGGCATAATAAGATTACTACTCCACCACACAGAGCCTTTTTAATTAAATAAGGAATGGGGAGAACGAATAAGATAAGTCGGAAGCAATTTGAACCAAATTAACAAGTTATACTTATTTGTCCCAAATCATTTTGAAGTTTTTGTAAAACAATACAACAAAGACTTTGTAACTATCGCTCTGATACCATTATGTGGCAGAACCTCCTAAATTCTAGGGCCCACATGCACCTGTCACTATCCAATGACCTCTGACGACTATGCATATGTTCCTAATAACTTAAGAGGCCTGTCGGGTGTCCTTGGAGAACCCCGAATCATCCACGATTTCCGAGCAGGATCACATTACAGAGTCATTGTAGTATTACAACATTTATTCAAAAATCTACATCAGAGTAAATCAGCGGAAGTCTTACAATAACTTAGTTTACAAAACAGTAGTTTCAAACCTTACAAACTAAGTTCGATAATTATTACAAAACGTAGTAGTGGAGTGGTATTATAACATAATACAAACACACAAATAGATTGCCCTACCCAAGGGCCACGCATTTAATTATCGTCATCGCATTGAACAACAGTCATGCAGCACGATCCAAAGCAGACCTGCTCATGAGCCTCACCTGCAACAAGGGTCAACGAACCCTGAGTACAAAGTACTCAACAAGACTTAACCAAAAATAAAAACTGATAGAACTTAGCAATGCAGGCTCAGGGATTCAAGGTATAGCTTTAGCAATAATCAAAGTTCTTTTGCGTAAAAGCTCTTTAACAAAATTCTTTATGTCGACATTTAAAACTTCATAAAGATCATATACAAAGCTGACATGATCTGTATTGAGATCATGAAACTTCATATCCAACACCTTCACAAACCATCCTCAAGTTCCAAAGCGATTATACTACGATGATGAACAAAGAGTTGAGTCTCCATAACCGAGGAGCAACGACGATTCGAACCGATTCAACCCAGCTGGGAATTCTAGACCACACGACATATGCAGGTCCCCGGCTTACATTTATCAACCTACCCTCGGATCCTCTAAAACAAGAACGGGTCCACGCCACCCGAGAATACAGTACTCCACCAATCCAGCCCATTGCCACGTGGGTACACGCTATTCCCGCCATCTCTCCACTCCCAGTGCACGACTAGCCATGCTCGTAATAGAATAGCCAATTTAAGGCTTACCGAAGTATGCGGTTAGTACTACAAAGTCTCACCTCATGTAGTTCAACAACGGACGGGCCTCAATCGACACAGGCGGAAAGAACCCGCTCACAAGACATCCATGTCTTGTGGCTCACACACACCGAATCCGCCCGGTCTAGATTTATTACTCCACATTCCCATATCACATGATAATATAAGTAACCAAAGATCCATTTAAAACTTGCAGGTGACAGTTAATCACCTGACTTTCATCGTTCTAAGCATAGCTAAGCATAACTAGGCATATACGAATTTAAACTGGTAACAAGGTAGATATGGAAAAACAAGGTTGGTAATGCACCAATTAGGTTTGCACTCAACTCCTAATCACATAATGCAGTAAAGAAAAGCAAAAGCGAAATTAATTTGTAAATCACAAGGTAGGTTTAAATGCATCCGGGGCTTGCCTTCGTTGACGGAAAAGTTAGGTTCCAGAGTTGTTCCACCAATCTCAACTCCAACCTCAACAGACGGATTAACTTCCTCCACAACTTGATTAACTACCACATGCTCACCTTCGTTCACTACACGTAGTAACAATGCCATGTTTAACATGATGCGAGATACAAAATATGATGCTCGATGATGGATGCAAAATTAACAACTTGAATACAACTTTCCTTCGCGGTACAGTTACAAGTCAAACTAACTAAACCTTTTTCATAACACTTACTTCATTTGCCAAGGATCATTACCAACTAATGACCCAAGGTCATCACTCAATCCAAAATTCAATCAAAACCTAAATCATTAAAGGTTACTATTTGCTTTTATGAATTAATTATTTAATTAAAAATTATGAAATAAACCAACTTGTTCCAATTGAGCTCAAAATTTTTGTAAAGGTTCATCACATGATATCTAAGTGGCAAAACATTTTTCATAATTTTTGGATAAATAATAAAGCCTAGAAAAATCATGGAAACTCATTTATTAATTAATTGAGCAATTTTTATCACATTCAAAAATTACTAAAAATCAAAAGTTCATATTTTTCCTAAATATTATACATCATAGAGAGGTTACACAAAAATTTTCATAATTTTTGGAGCTCTAATTAAATCTATACAAAAATAATAAATCACATCACTATTCATTCAAATCTACAAAATAGAAAAACTCATTTTCAACACTGAGTCACTGACACCTTGACCCCACCTGTCATCCCCTTCCTCCAGCGCTGACTACGGCGACACGCGCACTGACCGGCGATTTCTCGCCGCCGGTGAGACCAACAGCGACGGCGAGGGTACCAACAAGATCACCAAGGCAAGGCGCATCAAGGGGTAGCACTAATTGCATCGATTACAGCTCAACACGAGCCCAACGTCGGCCATGGCAGCCACGGTGGTACAGCCGTGCAATGCCGGCGAAGCAAGGCTGATAGAGCTTAAGCAAAGTGCATGGGAAGGTTCAGCAGCTCACCCTGAACTCGATGGAGCAAAGAGCGGGACCAGAGAAGCAACAGAGACGCTGGTCGATGGTCACAGCAGCCACGGCGGCGTGAGCAACGACGACGGCGGTGCTCCGGTGGCTGCGGTGGACAAAAGGAGCAATCAACCGGTCATAGAGCATCACGGGAACAAGGCGAAGCTAGAACAACCCTCCGCAAGGACAGAGGCGCACCGTGGAGCTCTAGCCACAACGACGCGCACACGACGGCGGTGCTCTGGCCGCGAGGAAGAAGAGCAACAAGCGGTGGTTCCCGGTGAAATCAAGCGACAAGGGTTGGTCTGCTGGGTGCGCAAGGAACAGACGAAGCTGTGGCAGGCTTTGCCGAGGATGGGAACGCACGACGGCGACGATGCGAGCTCGACGGAGTTGGACGGTGGCGACTGAAAAAAGCAGAGGAAGAGAAAAGAAGAACGGCGGCGATGCCCTGGCTATAAAGGCCGGGCAGGAAGCAAGAGTAAGCCACGACGCGTCCTTCTCCAAACCAGCACGACGCCAAAGATGTCCACGACCGTGCCTGGAAGCAGAAAGAAGCTCGCCGGCGGTGACAGCTGCCCAATGGTACTGTTCATCAAAATTACCAAATTGCCATTCATTTTAAAATCCCAATTAGTCCCAAATTTATTTAACAACTCAAAAATCTCCAAAAACAAAAGTTGTTCAAAATCCAAAGTTCTACAACTTTGCTTTTTATAACCATACCCAAATTCAGTCTACATTTTGAAATTAAAAATTAAATTCAAAAGGGGACACTTTAAGAATTTACGCCTTTTCAAATTACTTCAAATTTTATAAAACAACTTTGAAAACTCCAAAAACCAACTTTGTACAACTCGACAAGCTCTACACTTTTGATTTTAGGCCCAACCCCAAAATGTGCTTAGATTTTGAAATGGGTTTTCCAGGGTAGAATTAAACGTTGAGAATTAGGGTTTTCGGAAATTCAAATCAATACAAAGATTTCGAACTTGATTCGAAAACACAACATATCTTTGATTCTAAAGTAAAGTATCAACTTAGCACTTCAAACTTTATTAAGAAAAGATTTTTAATTGTTTAGGAGATTTTCACACCAAATATTCACAAAGTTTCTTAACCACTATTATTGACATTATTTCATGTAACATATAAAACACTTCATAAACAACATTTACATGCTATAATATAAACATGAAATGCATTCATGAGTTGATGCATGATGATTATGCATCATGATGACATGATCACCTTTTAAGTACTTTATAACATCAGGGATGTTACAATCCTTCCCCCTTAAAGAAATCTCATCCCGAGATTTACAAAGTGCGAAAAGCGTTGGGTTGAGTAGTGGAAAAGGAAATGTGTCAAACACATTACTTTCAAGTTGTTCATAAAACAACAAGAGTTGACTTGAAATTATAAACGAGATCAAAAGACAGTTGTAAAGGACAAAGGATTTAGTAACCTCAATGGAATGATGGAACATGAATTCCAAATGAGAGTTCCAAAATGAGTGAATCACATTAATTGCGGAGATATAATGGATCATGACCGCAGACCTCAATACCAGCGAGCGCCCAGCAATATTTCCTTATGGCTGCAGTCCATAGGAGACCCCAGGTTTCGACGCGGCACCGAAAATGATGAATCATGGCACCACCATAGGGCACAACTAAAGTAACTCACAAGTAACACTTGTCAAGCTAGCAAGATCAAGGAACTAGCATGTGTTGCATTTAGGAGAAACCAAGACATGACACGTGCATAGGTTTGAGACTTCAAGGATTAGTCCCAAGTTTCAACATTGAGTAGATGGGGAAAAAATTAAAGTGCATCAAAAGTTCCAAATGATGTAGAACTTATGAGCAAAAATAAGCAAAGAGTGGGTTACTGGCAAAAACCTGGTACATGACCAAATTCATTGGGACAAAAATAGCTATAACGAGCAATAGCCATTTTTCTAAATGGAAGGAGGAAGTTTTAATCATCATTATATTTCAACTTTATATGAATAATTATAACCAGAATATATGCAGTGTTTCATTAATGACATGATGCATGAATCGTCCTTACGAAACTTAAACATCAAAGCTCCTATTGTAAATAAGCAAAAGCTTTTGTTTTTATTATATAGGGCATAATAAGATTACTACTCCACCACACAGAGCCTTTTTAATTAAATAAGGAATGGGGAGAACGAATAAGATAAGTCGGAAGCAATTTGAACCAAATTAACAAGTTATACTTATTTGTCCCAAATCATTTTGAAGTTTTTGTAAAACAATACAACAAAGACTTTGTAACTATCGCTCTGATACCATTATGTGGCAGAACCTCCTAAATTCTAGGGCCCACATGCACCTGTCACTATCCAATGACCTCTGACGACTATGCATATGTTCCTAATAACTTAAGAGGCCTGTCGGGTGTCCTTGGAGAACCCCGAATCATCCACGATTTCCGAGCAGGATCACATTACAGAGTCATTGTAGTATTACAACATTTATTCAAAAATCTACATCAGAGTAAATCAGCGGAAGTCTTACAATAACTTAGTTTACAAAACAGTAGTTTCAAACCTTACAAACTAAGTTCGATAATTATTACAAAACGTAGTAGTGGAGTGGTATTATAACATAATACAAACACACAAATAGATTGCCCTACCCAAGGGCCACGCATTTAATTATCGTCATCGCATTGAACAACAGTCATGCAGCACGATCCAAAGCAGACCTGCTCATGAGCCTCACCTGCAACAAGGGTCAACGAACCCTGAGTACAAAAGTACTCAACAAGACTTAACCAAAAATAAAAACTGATAGAACTTAGCAATGCAGGCTCAGGGATTCAAGGTATAGCTTTAGCAATAATCAAAGTTCTTTTGCGTAAAAGCTCTTTAACAAAATTCTTTATGTCGACATTTAAAACTTCATAAAGATCATATACAAAGCTGACATGATCTGTATTGAGATCATGAAACTTCATATCCAACACCTTCACAAACCATCCTCAAGTTCCAGTTATTATACTACGATGATGAACAGTGAGTTGAGTCTCCATAACCGAGGAGCAACGACGATTCGAACCGATTCAACCCAGCTGGGAATTCTAGACCACACGACATATGCAGGTCCCCGGCTTACATTTATCAACCTACCCTCGGATCCTCTAAAACAAGAACGGGTCCACGCCACCCGAGAATACAGTACTCCACCAATCCAGCCCATTGCCACGTGGGTACACGCTATTCCCGCCATCTCTCCACTCCCAGTGCACGACTAGCCATGCTCGTAATAGAATAGCCAATTTAAGGCTTACCGAAGTATGCGGTTAGTACTACAAAGTCTCACCTCATGTAGTTCAACAACGGACGGGCCTCAATCGACACAGGCGGAAAGAACCCGCTCACAAGACATCCATGTCTTGTGGCTCACACACACCGAATCCGCCCGGTCTAGATTTATTACTCCACATTCCCATATCACATGATAATATAAGTAACCAAAGATCCATTTAAAACTTGCAGGTGACAGTTAATCACCTGACTTTCATCGTTCTAAGCATAGCTAAGCATAACTAGGCATATACGAATTTAAACTGGTAACAAGGTAGATATGGAAAAACAAGGTTGGTAATGCACCAATTTGGTTTGCACTCAACTTCTAATCACATAATGCAGTAAAGAAAAGCAAAAGCGAAATTAATTTGTAAATCACAAGGTAGGTTTAAATGCATCCGGGGCTTGCCTTCGTTGACGGAAAAGTTAGGTTCCGGAGTTGTTCCACCAATCTCAACTCCAACCTCAACAGACGGATTAACTTCCTCCACAACTTGATTAACTACCACATGCTCACCTTCGTTCACTACACGTAGTAACAATGCCATGTTTAACATGATGCGAGATACAAAATATGATGCTCGATGATGGATGCAAAATTAACAACTTGAATACAACTTTCCTTCGCGGTACAGTTACAAGTCAAACTAACTAAACCTTTTTCATAACACTTACTTCATTTGCCAAGGATCATTACCAACTAATGACCCAAGGTCATCACTCAATCCAAAATTCAATCAAAACCTAAATCATTAAAGGTTACTATTTGCTTTTATGAATTAATTATTTAATTAAAAATTATGAAATAAACCAACTTGTTCCAATTGAGCTCAAAATTTTTGTAAAGGTTCATCACATGATATCTAAGTGGCAAAACATTTTTCATAATTTTTGGATAAATAATAAAGCCTAGAAAAATCATGGAAACTCATTTATTAATTAATTGAGCAATTTTTATCACATTCAAAAATTACTAAAAATCAAAAGTTCATATTTTTCCTAAATATTATACATCATAGAGAGGTTACACAAAAATTTTCATAATTTTTGGAGCTCTAATTAAATCTATACAAAAATAATAAATCACATCACTATTCATTCAAATCTACAAAATAGAAAAACTCATTTTCAACACTGAGTCACTGACACCTTGACCCCACCTGTCATCCCCTTCCTCCAGCGCTGACTACGGCGACATCGCCACGACCGGCGATTTCTCGCCGCCGGTGAGACCAACAGCGACGGCGAGGGTACCAACAAGATCACCAAGGCAAGGCGCATCAAGGGTAGCACTAATTGCATCGATTACACTCAACACGAGCCCAACGTCGGCCATGGCAGCCACGGTGGTACAGCCGTGCAATGCAATGCCGTGCAAGGCTGATAGAGCTTAAGCAAAGTGCATGGGAAGGTTCAGACTCACCACCGAACTCGATGGAGCAAAGAGCGGGACCAGAGAAGCAACAGAGACGCGGTCGATGGTCACAGCAGCCACTGGCGGCGGCGTGAGCAACGACGACGGCGGTGCTCCGGTGGCTGCGGTGGACAAAAGGAGCAATCAACCGGTCATAGAGCATCACGGGAACAAGGCGAAGCTAGAACAACCCTCCGCAAGGACAGAGGCGCACCGTGGAGCTCTAGCCACAACGACGCCCAGCACACGACGGGCGCGTGCTCGCGATGGAAGAAGAGAGCAACAAGCGGTGGTTCCCGTGAAATCAAGCGACAAGGGTTGGTCTGCATGGGTGCGCAAGGAATGATTTAAGCTGTGAGCAGGCTTTGCCGAGGATGGGAACGCACGACGGCGACGATGCGAGCTCGACGGAGTTGGACGGTGGCGACTCGAAAAAAGCAGAGGAAGAGAAAAGAAGAACGGCGGCGATGCCCTGGCTATAAAGGCCGGGCAGAAGCAAGAGGAAGCCACAACGCGTCCTTCTCCAAACCAAAGACGACGCCAAAGATGTCCACGACCATGCCTGGAAGCAGAAAGAAGCTCGCCCAAGTGGCGGTGACAGCTGCCCAATGGTACTGTTCATCAAAATTACCAAATTGCCATTCATTTTAAAATCCCAATTAGTCCCAAATTTATTTAACAACTCAAAAATCTCCAAAACAAAAGTTGTTCAAAATCCAAAGTTCTACAACTTTGCTTTTTATAACCATACCCAAATTCAGTCTACATTTTGAAATTAAAAATTAAATTCAAAAGGGACACTTTAAGAATTTACGCCTTTTCAAATTACTTCAAATTTTATAAAACAACTTTGAAAACTCCAAAACCAACTTTGTACAACTCGACAAGCTCTACACTTTTGATTTTAGGCCCAACCCCAAAATGTGCTTAGATTTTGAAATGGGTTTTCGGGTAGAATTAAACGTTGAGAATTAGGGTTTTCGGAAATTCAAATCAATACAAAGATTTCGAACTTGATTCGAAAACACAACATATCTTTGATTCTAAAGTAAAGTATCAACTTAGCACTTCAAACTTTATTAAGAAAAGATTTTTAATTGTTTAGGAGATTTTCACACCAAATATTCACAAAGTTTCTTAACCACTATTATTGACATTATTTCATGTAACATATAAAACACTTCATAAACAACATTTACATGCTATAATATAAACATGAAATGCATTCATGAGTTGATGCATGATGATTATGCATCATGATGACATGATCACCTTTTAAGTACTTTATAACATCAGGGATGTTACAATCCTTCCCCCTTAAAGAAATCTCATCCCGAGATTTACAAAGTGCGAAAAGCGTTGGGTTGAGTAGTGGAAAAGGAAATGTGTCAAACACATTACTTTCAAGTTGTTCATAAAACAACAAGAGTTGACTTGAAATTATAAACGAGATCAAAAGACAGTTGTAAAGGACAAAGGATTTAGTAACCTCAATGGAATGATGGAACATGAATTCCAAATGAGAGTTCCAAAATGAGTGAATCACATTAATTGCGGAGATATAATGGATCATGACCGCAGACCTCAATACCAATGAGCGAGCTTGAAGAATATTTCCTTATGGTCATAAATCCATAGGAGACCCTGTGTTTCGACGCAAGCACCGAAAATGATGAATCATGGCACCACCATAGGGCACAACTAAAGTAACTCACAAGTAACACTTGTCAAGCTAGCAAGATCAAGGAACTAGCATGTGTTGCATTTAGGAGAAACCAAGACATGACACGTGCATAGGTTTGAGACTTCAAGGATTAGTCCCAAGTTTCAACATTGAGTAGATGGGGAAAAAATTAAAGTGCATCAAAAGTTCCAAATGATGTAGAACTTATGAGCAAAAATAAGCAAAGAGTGGGTTATCTTGGCAAAACCTCGGTACATGACCAAATTCATTGGGACAAAAATAGCTATAACGAGCAATAGCCATTTTTCTAAATGGAAGGAGGAAGTTTTAATCATCATTATATTTCAACTTTATATGAATAATTATAACCAAAATATATGCAGTGTTTCATTAATGACATGATGCATGAATCGTCCTTACGAAACTTAAACATCAAAGCTCCTATTGTAAATAAGCAAAAGCTTTTGTTTTTATTATATAGGGCATAATAAGATTACTACTCCACCACACAGAGCCTTTTTAATTAAATAAGGAATGGGGAGAACGAATAAGATAAGTCGGAAGCAATTTGAACCAAATTAACAAGTTATACTTATTTGTCCCAAATCATTTTGAAGTTTTTGTAAAACAATACAACAAAGACTTTGTAACTATCGCTCTGATACCATTATGTGGCAGAACCTCCTAAATTCTAGGGCCCACATGCACCTGTCACTATCCAATGACCTCTGACGACTATGCATATGTTCCTAATAACTTAAGAGGCCTGTCGGGTGTCCTTGGAGAACCCCGAATCATCCACGATTTCCGAGCAGGATCACATTACAGAGTCATTGTAGTATTACAACATTTATTCAAAAATCTACATCAGAGTAAATCAGCGGAAGTCTTACAATAACTTAGTTTACAAAACAGTAGTTTCAAACCTTACAAACTAAGTTCGATAATTATTACAAAACGTAGTAGTGGAGTGGTATTATAACATAATACAAACACACAAATAGATTGCCCTGCCCAAGGGCCACGCATTTAATTATCGTCATCGCATTGAACAACAAATCATGCAAAGACGATCCAAAGCGCACTTCTGCTCATGAGCCTCACCTGCAACAAGGGTCAACGAACCCTGAGTACAAAAGTACTCAACAAGACTTAACCAAAAATAAAAACTGATAGAACTTAGCAATGCAGGCTCAGGGATTCAAGGTATAGCTTTAGCAATAATCAAAGTTCTTTTGCGTAAAAGCTCTTTAACAAAATTCTTTATGTCGACATTTAAAACTTCATAAAGATCATATACAAAGCTGACATGATCTGTATTGAGATCATGAAACTTCATATCCAACACCTTCACAAACCATCCTCAAGTTCCAGTTATTATACTACGATGATGAACAGTGAGTTGAGTCTCCATAACCGAGGAGCAACGACGATTCGAACCAATTCAACCCAGCTGGGAATTCTAGACCACACGACATATGCAGGTCCCCGGCTTACATATATCAACCTACCCTCGGATCCTCTAAAACAAGAACGGGTCCACGCCACCCGAGAATACAGTACTCCACCAATCCAGCCCATTGCCACGTGGGTACACGCTATTCCCGCCATCTCTCCACTCCCAGTGCACGACTAGCCATGCTCGTAATAGAATAGCCAAGTTAAGGCTTACCGAAGTATGCGGTTAGTACTACAAAGTCTCACCTCATGTAGTTCAACAACGGACGGGCCTCAATCGACACAGGCGGAAAGAACCCGCTCACAAGACCTCCATGTCTTGTGGCTCACACACACCGAATCCGCCCGGTCTAGATTTATTACTCCACATTCCCATATCACATGATAACATAAGTAACCAAAGATCCATTTAAAACTTGCAGGTGACAAGTAATCACCTGACTTTCATCGTTCTAAGCATAGCTAAGCATAACTAGGCATATACGAATTTAAACTGGTAACAAGGTAGATATGGAAAACAAGGTTGGTAATGCACCAATTAGGTTTACCCTCAACTCCTAATCACTTAATGCAGTAAAGAAAAGAAAAAGCGAAATCAATTTGTAAATCACAAGGTATGTTTAAATGCATCCGGGGCTTGCCTTCGTTGACGGAAAAGTTAGGTTCCGGAGTCGTTCCACCTATCTCAATTCCAACCTCAACAGTTGAATTAACTTCCTCCACAACTTGATTAACTACCACGTGCTCACCTTCGTTCACTACACGTAGTAACAATGTCATGTTTAACATGATGCGAGATACAAAATATGATGCTCGATGATGGATGCAAAATTAACAACTTGAATACAACTTTCCTTCGCGGTACAGTTACAAGTCAAACTAACTAAACCTTTTTCGTAACACTTACTTCAATTGCCAATGATCATTACCAACTAATGACCCAAGGTCATCACTCAATCCAAAATTCAATCAAAACCTAAATCATTAAAGGTTTGTATTTGCTTTTATGAATTAATTATTTAATTAAAAATTATTAAATAAACCAACTTGTTCCAATTGAGCTCAAAATTTTTGTAAAGGTTCATCACATGATAACTAAGTGGCAATACATTTTTTATAATTTTTGGATAAATAATAAAGCCTAGAAAAATCATGGAAACTCATTTATTAATTAATTGAGCAATTTTTATCACATTCAAAAAGTATAGAAAATCAACACTTCATATTTTTCCTAAATAGTATATATCACAGAGAGGTTACACAAAAATGTTCGTAATTTTTGGAGCTCTAATTAAATCTATACAAAAATAACAAATCACATCACTATTCATTCAAATCTGCAAAATAGAAAAACTCATTTTCAACACTGAGTCACTGACACCTTGACCCCACCTGTCATCCCCTTCCTCCCGCACTGATTACGGCGACACGCGCGCTGACCGGCGATTTCTCACCGCCGGTGAGACCAACGGCGACGGCGAGGGTACCAACAAGATCACCAAGGCAAGGCGCATCAAGGGGTAGCACTAATTGCATCGATTACAGCTCAACACGAGCCCAGCGCCAGCCATGGCGGCCACGGCGGTACGGCCACGCAACGCCGGCGAATGAAGGCTGGTAGAGCTTAAGCAAAGTGCATGGGAAGGTTCAACAGCTCACCCCGAACTCGATGGAGCAAAGAGCGGGACCGGAGAAGCAACAGAGACGCTGGTCGACGGTCACAGCAGCCACGGCGGGACGAGGAACGATGACGGCGGTGCTCCGGTGGCTGCGGTGGACAAAAGGACCAATCAACCGGTCATAGAGCATCACGGGAACAAGGCAAAGCTGGAACAACCCTTCGCAAGGACAGAGGCGCACCTTGGAGCTCCAGCCACAGCGACGCGCATGCGATGGCGGTGCTCCGGCCGTGAGGAAGAAGAGCAACAAGCGATGGTTCTCGGCGAAATCAAGCAACAAGGGTTGGTCTACTGGGTGCGCAAGGAACAGACGGAGCTGTGGTAGGCTTTGCCAAGGATGGGAACGCACGACGGCGATGATGCGAGCTCAACGGAGTTGGACGTTTGCGACAAGAAAAGCAGAGGAAGAGAAAAGAAGAACGACGGCGATGCCCTGGCTATAAAGGCCGGCCAGGAAGCAAGAGGAAGTCACGACACGGCCTTCTCCACACCATCGTGATGCCAAAGACGGCCATGACCGCGCCTGGAAGCAGAAAGAAGCTCGCCGACGGTGACAGCTGCCCGCTGGTACTGTTCATCAAAATTACCAAATTGCCATTTGTTTTAAAATCCCAATTACTCCCAAATTTATGTAACAACTCAAAAATCTCCAAACACAAAAGTTGTTCAAAATCCAAAGTTCTACAACTTTGCTTTTATAACCATACCCAAATTCGGTCTACATTTTGAAATTAAAAATTAAATTCAAAAGGGGACACTTTGAGAATTTACGCCTTTCCAAATTACTTCAAATTTTATAAAACAACTTTGAAAACTCCAAAAACCAACTTTGTACAACTCGACAAGCTCTACACTTTTACTTTTAGGCCCAACCCCAAAATGTGCTTAGATTTTGAAATGGGTTTTCCAGGGTAGAATTAAACGCTGAGAATTAGGGTTTTTGGAAATTCAAATCAATACAAAGATTTCGAACTTGATTCAAAAACACAACATATCTTTGATTCTAAAGTAAAGTATCAACTTAGCACTTCAAACTTTATTAAGAAAAGATTTTTAATTGTTTAGGAGATTTTCACACCAAATATTCACAAAGTTTCTTAACCACTGTTATTGACATTATTTCATGTAACATATAAAACACTTCATAAACAACATTTACATGCTATAATATAAACATGAAATGCATTCATGAGTTGATGCATGATGATTATGCATAATGATGACATGATCACCTTTTAAGTACTTTATAACATCAAGGATGTTACAGCCATGCCCTGGCCTCTTTTAGCATGTGGGTGCATCCCATCCCGCCCCTACGGGTGGCGTGACGGACAGGGTTGCTGAACCCCAACCCCGTAGGGAGTGGATGTCATGGTGACTGCTCATTTTGCCATTGTAGAGGATGGGAGTCTCTCCTTGGAGCGGAGTGGTTGTCGTATGTCTGGGTCGGGTTCTTCGCCTGGTGGTTTGAAGGCGGCACCTACAACACTGTAGGGCGAAGAGCACGTGCTTGCAACACTATTCAGGCTCTATTACTCCTGGAAGGATCTAGGCACCCGTCCTATCATGTCCTGATAGTACTTTCTTGCAGGGGCGCAGGACATGGTCCTTCGGTGCCATGGTTGACCCGAACGTCTTGTCTTACCCTATGCCTATCATCATGAGGGAGCGGGGTGCAGTTGTTAGGTGAGGCAGGGTCAGTCGTTGGACATCGGGCGAGGCGAGGTCCATCAGGCGCGGTGGAAACTAGCCTCCGGAGGTCGGGCGGGGTGGAGCCCAGCCCTCGGGGGTCGGGCGAGGCGGAGCCTGGCCCTCGGGGGTCAGGCGAGGCGGAGTCTAGCCCCTGGCCCTTGGGCAAGGTGGAGCCATCCCCCAGCCGTCGGGGGAGGCGGAGCTGGCCGAAGGGCATTGGGCGAGGCGGAACCAAACTCCCATCGTTTGGGTAAGAAGCGCAGCGGTGCTCTTGTCCATTTGGGAGTTTTTAATGTTCGATGGTCATTAGTTCCACCTCCTTGGGTACCCCGGTATTAGGTTCCCGATAGTAGCCCCCGAGCCCTTGGGTGGTTCGGGCAAAATGGCCCAGGCGGTATTTTGATTTCGTTGAAGTTAGTTCGCCAGAGGGTGCGCGCGAGCGCACCCGATGGGTGTAGCCCCCGAGCCCTGGGTGGTTTGGGCAGAATCGCCTGGGGGTGTTTCGATTTCGTCGGAGTTCATTCGCCAGAGGGTGCGTGTGAGCGCACCCAATGGGTGTAACCCCCGAGCCCCCGGTGATTTGAGTAGAATCGCCCGGGGGTAGTATCGGGCCCTCCGTGGGTAAGGCCATAAAACTTGGTTTTTTTGTGTCAACTGGATATTTTTAAGGGAATCGTGGTATCCCATTCGTGGGGATTTCATTCAGGGCTGGCCTGATTGGGGCTTGACTGCGGATCGAGGCCCTGGCGATGCTTGTGTCCTTGAGTCCTGGTCATTTTGTGGGCCTATCCCTCGTTGGGACGGGCCTTGGGCTCTGGGGTCCTAGGTGGGCCGGAGAAAAAAAAACTTTATGGCCCATATTCCCTTGGTGGGAAGAGAGTCCTGGTCCACCTCGGGAAGGCGAACCACTCAGCGCGACTTTCACGGGAAGGGATAGGGATCGCGTGCACGTGTCCCGTGACATGACGCGATGGTGCACGTGGTAGGCCTAGAGATCGAGGCAGACTGTTGCCCTTCTCGCATCCGTCGCCCCTATAAAACCATGGGGTTCGCCCCCAGGGTTCCGTATTTTGCCCCCCGGCCTTCATGTCTGAAACCTCCGCCGCCAATCACCCTAGCCTCCTGCGCCACACCATCGCCGTTGTTGGGTTCGCCTCCACGTCGCAGCCACTGTTAAGCTTGCGCCCACCTCACAGTTTGTTGTTGAGCTCACGCCCACCTTTCCTCCCGATGCTTCAATGGAGCTATGGGGCAGATCTGGCATTACCTCTCGGCATTTGGAGGGCCTTGTTCGCAGCGGCCTTCTCCGCCCTCAGTCCGCCATCGTGGAGTGGCTGCTGCCTGGTGAGGAGGAGGCGCCAGGGCCGCCTGAAGGGTACGTCGTATCTTTTGCTATCTTCCATGAGCGGGGATTTGCCGTACCCGCGCATAGATTTCTTCGAGGGTTGCTGGATTATTACCAAGTGGAGTTGCATCATCTTACTCCCAATGGGGTTCAACATATGGCGGCGTTTGTTGCCCTGTGCGAGGGTTTCCTGGGGATCGATCCCCACTTCGATCTATGGTGGCACTTCTTCACCGTTAATCTGTCAAAGAGGTGGGTTGGGGGGAAGGAGGTGAATGTGCTAATGGGCTACGCCAGCATTCATTTGCGCCATACCCGGTCGAGGGACTACCCGTTGATGCGTCTGTCGACCTCCAACAAGGGGTGGCATTCGCAGTGGTTTTACGTCAGGGATGATGTGAGTGCTCCCCTACCAAAGTACACTAGGCGCCTCATCGAAGAGGCTCCGCAGTCATGGCAGTGGGGCGTCCTGACTAGGGAGAAGAAGCACGTCACAGACCTTCTCGCCGCCCTCCATGCTCTAAAGGAGCGGGGCGTGAAGGGGTCAGGGATTATCGGTGCCTACCACATGAGGAGGGTGGCACCGCAGATGGTGCGTGCGCTTCCCCTGCACCAGATGGTGCCTGGAGCATCATTTGAAGGGACGGTGCTTGTCGATGAAGCGCTTCCTCCCTCCGAGGTGGCGCAGCGCATCAAGGAGGCGATGGAGCCTTCGAAGGACACCGCTGGCGCCTCCCTTGACCATGTGTATTCGGTGCTATGGCATCCCCCAATGATGCCGAAACTAGGGGTTTTTGAGTTTGTAAGCTTTCTTTCTCCGCGCTCCTCTTCTTACTTGAACTTTTTGACACTTTGATGCTGACTTCGGGGTGTTTGTGGACCAGCCGAGGAGGTTAATCTTCAAGGACAGTCCGGCCCTGATGCCGAGGGATTGGGTGCTGGCGGCATTGAATCGTATTGCGGCCGAGTGGGACAAGAAGACAAGGGAGCTCAAGAAGTAGGAGAGGCGACGGAAGCAGGAAGCACGGGATCGAGGAGAGGATGTAAGCAGTGACGATGACGACGACGATGATGATGATGATGGTGATGACGTAGCTGGCGATGTGGATTGGGGTGTCCTGGAGGATGAGGGCACACTGACAAGTGCCCATCCGTCTATGTAGGAACCCCTCCCGTTCCACACGAAGGGCAGCGAGTCCGCGAGATCGGCGGAGGTGGGAGCCAAAGAAACTGCTGCTTCACGTGGGGTGTCGGCGGAGGATCGATGGATGGGGGGAGACGGATCCGAGGCCGTCCCTGAGGTGCTGGTGGAGGGGGGCGGCTCCGATGCCACGCCTCGTGAGCTGATGGAGGGGGGCGGTTCTAGCGCCACGCCCCATGAGCCAATGGAGGGGGGTGGCTCTAGCGCCGTGCCCCCAGGGATAGGGGAGATGAGCCCCCCCTACCTCGGAGCAGGGGGTAGGCTCAAAACGGTCCCACCCACATGAGTTGGAGCAGGGGTCCAGGGGTTCGTCCCCGAAACGTACCCGCCGCCCGAAAGCGTCAGAGTATGTCACCGTTTCCCTTCGTTTTTCCCTTTATTTTTCTGTTCTGATCTTACGCTTTTTTCCTATTTTGTATATTCTTGCGATGGGGCCACCCTTTGGGGCCAGCGCCCAGGAAGAGCCTTGCCCTTTAGGCTGGGCAGATGACGCTGCCCGTCGTCGCCCCTGTTTCTGGCGCCGTGGTTGCGTCCTCGCTGGCCAGTCTGGCGGCGTTTGCGGCGGCGCCCGTGCCCTCGGTGGTTTCCGAGCAGGCGGCTATGACTGCGCCAAGCCAAGAGTAGCCAGACATAGCCGTGGTGGTGCCCGAGGGGGTGGCACAATCTGAGCCCTCGGTGGCCCAAGTGACGGCGCCCTTCGTGGGCCAGGCAGAGTTAGATGCAGTCGCGGTGGCGTCCGAGGGAGCAGCGCAGTCCACGCCACCGGAGGCCCAGACGAAGGTGGCCGTGACCGCGACAAGCCTAGTGGGGTCGGACACTACCACGAGTGCATCTGAAGGGGTGGCGCAATCCGCGCCACCGGCGGTCTAGGCCGTGGCGCCCGGGGTATGCCAGACGGAGGAGGATACGGCTGGAGGGTCTTTGGGCGTCTTGGCGGTGGTGGAGAGGACCCGCAGGAGGTCGCCCCCAGCTTTGTTGTCGGGGGGCACCCGTTCCCCCGCACGGGGCGAGCCGCCGCTCCAGTGGATGGATGCTCGGGACCCAACGTCGGCTCTGTTCTCGCTTGACGATGTTGCCGAGAGCATGGAGCAGGAGAACCTTGACATCAGGTCCTCGGCTGTAATGAATGCCTTGAACTAGGACAGTGGAGCCCTGCGCGAAAGCATCATTCCTTCTAGCCGGGTATCCGCCTCATTTTCCTCTTTCTTTTCGTATCCTTGTGTTTTTGTATTTTTGATACTGGTCTTTTTTTTAGAGTCTTGTTGCTCGTAGCTAGAACAAATCCTGGTTTCTCCGCGAGCGAAAGGCGGAGTGGGACCGCCTCACCGAGGAGGCCCGACTATGAGGAGACGTGAGTGCGCAGCTTGCTATCGCCCAGCAGTGGGAGGCCGAGGCGCGTCGGGATGCGGAGGAGTTCCATGGGATGGTTGACGATCTATCGGCGAGGATGAAGGTGGACGAGGAGGTGACCGCCAGGCTTTGAAAGGAGTAGGACAAGCTGCTATAGAAGAATGCCGTGGCCAGTGAGCGGGCCGGCGAGCTCCTGGTGGAGTTGCAAACGGAGCGGGACCTCAAGCTCAAGGCTGAGGAGTGGATCACGACGTTGCAGGAGAAGGTGAACCAGGATGCCGTGGTGATCGACCGGGCTATCCGAGAGCGCGACGAAGCGCGTCGGGAGGCCAAGGCACGCCGGGCGGATCTTGGAGTCGAGGTGGCCCGACGGCTGGATGCCGAGGAAGTTTCTGTCGGTCTGCGCGCCGATCTCGTCG
This sequence comes from Miscanthus lutarioriparius, assembly GCA_904845875.1. Lineage (NCBI taxonomy): Eukaryota > Viridiplantae > Streptophyta > Magnoliopsida > Poales > Poaceae > Miscanthus > Miscanthus lutarioriparius. The sequence continues at coordinate 30,907,805 of CAJGYO010000016.1, read as the reverse complement.
AGGCGCGGGGGCTTCTTTAGGTCGAAAGTGATGAGTATGATCGCCTATCTTCCACTGTCCTGGCGGTCTGTGATGACCTGCAGGTGGCGTAAGAGGAGGGGGCTGGTTCCCTCACGACTTGTCCTGCTGGTATCATGGCGCGGGTGGGCCAGCTTGAGGAGAGCGCCTTTTGCCTCGGGATCACCCAAGCCTTCATTGTCGCCCATTCCCATTATGCTCAGGAGATCAACCTGGGGGTGATGAGCCAAGGCTTTGCGCCTGTCTATGAATACGCTGAGCTGGATGAGGTGGAGAAGGCGGTGACTCCCCTCGCGTGGAACCTAGCTGACAAGCTGAAAGAAGAGGTTCTCCCTTCGCGGAAGTAGTTAGTGGAATTAGTTTGATAAACATTTATCTCTAATAGGTGAACAAGTGTTGGTTTATTCGTGTTCTGGAACAACTTCATGATTTTGTTTCATAATTTCGTTTTGTTTGTTTTTACCTTCTTCCCTTTTAGTGATAAAAGAGATTTATGTGATTGACCCTTCCGTTTGTTAAGACCGCAGGGCCCGAGGTTTTTTAGGGAAAACCTTGATCGTGCTGGTGAGCAAAAATGCCATAGCTGCTTGGGCGTGGGCTTTTTGTGGTCTTACCAATTTGTTCCCCCGAACCTTGCCACCAGTCTTGATGCGAGGAAGAGGTCAGATGCAATGACTTTTGAAAAAGAAAGGAGGTAGCCATACCTTTATCAGCCCCCGAGTGAGATCCGACCCCTTGCGGTTTGCTGGGGTTGGATGTTACTAGAGACCGGAGTGAGGGAAGCGAACTTACATTTGTATTCGCTTGTACCCCTTACTTAGGATCTTTGGCGATCGCTGCGTGACCATGCGTTCGGTCTTTACCGCTGGCTAGGCCTTCCCTGAGCCCCTGCGTGTGGTGAGGATTTGGTCGAGGGCCGGCCTGTTTCGTGACGTTTCGTCCCATCCGCAATTCTTCGTAATTTGGTGGGGTTGGGGCGGTGTCACCTGCCTCGGTGGCTTGAATGACGTTCCTGATAAGTTCGCCACTCCTTGTCCTGCCTTCCAACAGATTTCCCCTTAATGGGGACTCTATGGGCTCAGCAAGAGGGTGGATTGAGCTTTAGAAGGTTGAGATGACCCTACCTGCCTTAATGCAGGTTGGGCAAAGGCCTCTGAGGCTCATCTCCGTTTTCCCCCTGGTTCTTGTTTGACACGAGGCGGCCTCAGACCTTTGGCAGGTCAGCCTTCGAATCTCTATCTTTGGATTGAGCGGCTCGATCCCCCGAGCCCTGTTAGGGTCTGATAGGGGTCAGCCGTATTTCATGCATTACCCCATCCTCGATTTTCATAATCAGAGGGGCTGAGTAGACGACACTTGCCTCGACGGCTTGAGTATCGCGCTCAATGAGCTCGCTAACGGGTACGTTCGTGTGGAATCTGGGTCCATCATTTGCTGACGGGGTCGGCAGAGCCCTCAGGTGGCACTTGACAACTTCTTAACCCGCCTCCCGGTAGATGCCCGAGCCATTCGATAGGCTCTGGTGGCCCGCTGGCCTTTCCTCAGTGGAGATTCTGTGGGTTTGGCTCTGGGTTAGAATCGAACGAGAAAAGGTTTGAGATGTCCCAGTCCGCTTCTGAGCGGGGTTGGGTAGGGCCGCTAGAGCTCGTCTCAGTTATTTCTCCCTGGCTCTGTTTGACACGAGGCGGCCTCGAGCCCTTTGCGGGCCGGCCTTTGAGCCTCGGCCTGTTGTGGCTCATATCGATGAGGCGACTGCCATTTCATGACACGACACGAAGCATTGGGATGCAGTGATTTGCATATGCAATGTTTAAATGTGTAATCTTAATCGAAATGAAGGCGGGTCAGTAACATTACCTTGGTGGTATGAGCGATGGAAAGCTCCTACCAAACGTGTTCACGTGGGGTTCAAGCCTGACGTCTCGTGATGGGGCCGGTGCGACCTACATGAGTATTTTTCGATTCTATATCTCGGTGGCGATCCGAGCTGTTCGATTGACTTGGGCGACCTGACAGCTTCTCCTTGGGGGAGGTTCTGTAGGCGGACCCCTCCGAGCCCTTCTCCAAAAGGTGGATGCCGAGGCTAGGGATGCGGGGGACTGTGAGTTCGATTTATTCTGGTGAACCAAAAAACACCGTAGCCCTCGGGGCGTAGGGTCTAGTGGTTCGTCCAGTTTTACTCAAAGTTTTACACCCACGTACCGCGCCTCTGGTTTCACACGTACAGAGGGGTCGGGCGAAGTGGGTGTCTAAACAGGTAGGCACCCTCGGCGGGCCCCGAGCGATGTCCGTGCCCCTGTCGTTGTTGGGGTCGGAGGCTTGGTAATGAAATTGACGCACAGAGTGAGTAAACAAGGGTGCTTATCTTTCGGTAGCTGTCGGTTCATCATTACATCTGGGCAGTACGATCGGCCCAGGTGGCTCGTTGGGCCCCCCTGGGTAGGGGTTCCGTTGTCGGGTTGTTCTGTGGTCCTGTCTGGGGAAGCGGAGGGTCGCCAGCACGCGCATGCACCTTGATTCCCGTGCCCGGTGTGCGGTAGTGGTGGGCCATGCCCTGGCAATGTTTTGTTTGACTAGAGCGCGTTCCGTCAGTCTAGAGCACATCCCGTTGGTTCCGGCGCGTCCCCTTGGATTTCCGTCGACATTTATTTCCCACCTGCATTCGTATTGAATAGGGGGAAGGCAGAGAGTTTTTTGTCCCAACCTTTCGCCTTTTCTCAGCCGCTGAGCCCCTCTTCATTAAATAGGGAGGGGGAGGGGAGTTCTCGTCCCACTTCTTGGCCTGCCTCTGAGCCGCTACCTCTTCTTCTTCTTTCCACTGAATGCGCCCGTGCATCGCGGCGATTCCTGAGTGAGGGAGGGTAATGCCAGAGAGAGAGAAACTCACTGATCCACTCATGAATCTAGAGTGTGATGTTGAGCTAGAGGTCATCCAACATAGATGAGATGGTGTGGGTCACCTTTGCCATGGAAGTGTCGCTATCATCGAAGGAGAAAGGGCACTGGAAGGCGCCAAGCGTCGTTGGCCTCGCCATCGTCCGTTGCGGCCTTCCTTCGGCGGCAGGTGCCCCCCGTTCAGACGCCGTTGTCGGGGTTGTGGCTGATGACGATGGCGTAGCCCCCGAATGCCCTGGCGGCGGGGTACCACAGTCGTCGGCATGGTGCTAGACGTTGCAGATGACGGTGGCTTCGAGGATCCTGCAGAGCGGCGGGACGTCACCGATGGAGAGCGTGGCTCGGCGGCCGCAGTAGACGAACTGGCCCGTGTACATGCCAGGACATTGCCGATGGAGAGCTTGGCGCGGCGGCCGTAGTGGTACTTGTAGTAGAGCTAGGCAGAGACTGTAATTGAATAAGTTTGTGGGGCGGCCCCTGAGTAAACAGTCTTCTGAATTTACGAGTATATTAGTCCTTTTCGTGATGAAATCACTTTGTAAGTGGTGAATTTGTGCGAAGAATGAACAAATTTTCATCTTTTGTTACGACAAACAGTTTTTTAGCTTCCACTTTTTGTAGAAGAGGTTTTGGTGCCCTCCGACCCTTCCCATGGTTCAAGTTGTAAGAAACTAGGAGTGCGGCCGAATTAATTCTAATCATGCTGGGGAGCGAAGTGGTCATAGCTGCTGGGGCGTGGGTCTCCCACAGTCCTACCAGTTGTACTCAGAATTTGTTCCTGAAATCTTAGTCCTTAGGACTTGTTTATGAGAAGAACGGAAAACTTAGAGAATGTTTACAAATATAACACAGGAAGTTTTTGCAAGCATACTTGTATCATTCATATCAGCCCCCGAGTGAGGTCTGACCCCTCGCAATTTGCAGGGATCAGATGTCACTAAGGATCGGGGTTTCGTAAAGACAAAAACTGATAAGGAAGAGTATGTGTTTATTTAAGGGTAAAAACAACGTAGCTGTTCGATGTTCCATGCGTTGGTGAAGACCTTGCCATCGATGGTTTTCAACTTGTAGGCACCTGGACGGAGTACTTCTACGACGACGTACGGCCCTTCCCAGGGTGCGAAGAGCTTGTAAGAGACCAATTTATAAGAGCACAAGTACAAAAACAATCGCCGAAACGATCAAATTCTCGAACTTGAGCCCATATAAACCCGGTAGTCAACTGAAATCTCGAAGGATTTCAAACCAACTTGCATACAACCAAGATCACAGTAATTCAACATAACATATCGTACGTTACAACATTTCGCAGACGTTCACAAATAGATTACATCATCACAGAGTCATCGTTATTACAAAACAAGTCTTGTAAAACATGTGGAAGCAAATAGTTTAACTTACACACCCGAGTTCAAATACACATCCTGGTTTGCTGGTCACAGCCCGCAAAAGCATTCAGATAAGAGAACAGGGAACATGCCCATGATCTAGTCTTCATCACCCGCCGGGTGGAGACAATACTTACAGAATCCCTGATATAGAAGGTCATCTGCAATAAGAGGGAATAAACCCTGAGTACGGGAATGTACTCAGCTAGACTTACCCGTCATAAACCAAAATAAAGGACACCAAGGATTATGCATAGCTCAATGTACTGGATCTGGCTGACACTTTCTTTTTGCAGAAAAGCATAAGTAATAATGATCAACTCTTAGCCTGAACTAGTAGTGACTTTTTAGCCATTAACCTATCATCTATATTAGCACCTATACTAAGCAATCATTTTATTAGGGTGCAAACATTAATAACCATATCAGGTATTCATTGTGGTAACCTTATCATCATCATCCATTTAACCATATCGTTAAATTAATTGAAACTACGTTGCCGCTGCTCAGTCAAGTTCTCACTATCCGGGAGAGACGGTGATTCGAATCGATTCCTATCCAGCTGGAGGGGTATTTCTAAACACAAACCCTGATTCCCCCGTCAGAGTCGCAAACAAGTCACCTTTGGTACGATTCAGGAGTCGTGAGTCCGATCAGATCGACATTCTCAGAGAACCACTCTGCCAAGGTTGTTCGGGACTCTAACCCGCCTTGGACTTATTCCAATGGCTCTCCGCACATCCTTACTACCTCCAGAATGCCGCCACTGCTCGCGTCACCGGCCTGAGTCGAGCTACTAGGCTTCGCGGTCGGAACGACTTATCCGGCTGGCTAAGTGTTAGGCTGCGTTCAACATGACATGAGGACATACAGTGTATCAGTCCTTAAACGACTCAGACGGAGTCACTATGTTCAAACCTACACAAGACCCCGCCCGGTCTTAATTCATTATTCACATGGTTCTTTTCCACGATAGCAAATATAGCCAACCGTGATCCACCTCATCCTAAAGCTCGCAGGTGACAGGAAATCACCTGACTTCTACCGCACTAAGCATGGCTAAGCATTTAACCCGTTCCTGAACTTAATTAGGATTCCAGTGCGATATCTGGACAAGGAAGGATATATAATGCAGCAATTGGTTCCAACCAATTCCTATACTTAATGCATCATCAACAATAAAAGGTACTCAAAGTATTTGTAAAAACATGGGAGGCTTAATATGCTCCGGGGCTTGCCTTTCAGGAATGAGGAAGGCTGGTGGTCAGGGCACTCGGGCAATTCCTCCGCGGCGACTGCTTCATCGGCTTCCTGCACCTCGGGTTCCTCCTCCTGGTTGGCTCCCTCGAACTCCAGCAACGTCACTCCCTCTGGCACACCTATTGCATGAATGCGCAAGATAAATATCATGGATGCACATGAACGAATGTCAGGGATGCTCGGGGAATGCACATGTTCGCTGTAGTTTGCATATTCCAATTTAAGCCCTATTCAAATCACTTTACTTACCAAGTTTATACAACCTAATGTATAATTGCTCATCTTCAGTTAATGACCTAGCACCAGCACCTAAGCATATTCTCAAGTTAGGCTAACCCCTAAACAATCAACGAGAACATTGCAACAACATACACTCAAGCATTTGTATTTCAGCAAAATGAAGACTATGTAGCGGTGCAATAACCTAGCCATAACTAGAGATTTATAATTCCAAATGACATGCAACTTAACAATCTGGAAAGCTTATGAAATTTTCTACAATTCATTTTTAGACCTCAAAGCATGATTCAACATTTTACCAAGTCGAATTCATAAATCAATAGAACTCTGTCCTCACAAGGCAGAGAGTAAGCAAAACTGGAACCTAACTTTAAACAGATGTAGTTTCTAAACTACTGGGCCAAATGCCCTCAAATTTTGACAGGAGCTAGATACATAAATTATCTACAACTTTTGTATTCATCCCATTCACAGCAAATCAAAATATCATGGGGAACTTTCCAAAGTCCCCAGATCTGTCCAGAAGGACATAATGCAAACAAATAATTATTAACTTATGATATAAACACATGATTGGACAAAACCAACTTTACTACCTCATCACACATATCACAAGAACACCAGAAAGTAGGGTGTTCATCCCCAAAACATTTCTTTTAATACCTTTCTTAATTTATTTAATTAATTAGAGGAAATAGTAAACATATATGAAAACTACACCATTAAATCTACAGAAATTACAGTAGACACTACATGCCCTAAGTAGACTACCATAAAAATTTCACACCATTTTAGTAAGTATAACAACCTACACAAAAATGATAACACAGAATGGCTTAAAATGGCATAATTAGGAAACCTGAGTGAAAAGTGTCAAGCAACAGATTTCATATTTTTCCTAGCATCCTTAAGGTACTAAGATACTACCTACCAAGTTTCATGGCCATAGGATTCCAAGATAATTTACAAAAATTTACACAAGTATCAATCAATGATAAAAAGAAAATCTATAACTCAAAAAGCATACATGCAATGACTCTTAAATTTTAACCAGAGCTTCTACTAAGCAAGACTAGGTTACCCACAAAATTTCATAATTTTTGGATCACAGAAACTCAAGATATGATTTAAACAAGTTTGCATGCATTCAAAAACACTTTTCAAGTTCCTATTTAATTCATCCAAATTTTTCACTACAAGTGTTCATTTCATATTTTTACTAAATACTAGACTTCACTATGATCCTAACAAAATTAGAAGTACTCAATTTGGATCTACCAATTTGGAGATACGAAATTTACAAAACAACATTCAAAACTGGAAATTTGAACTATCCTATGTAACAGGCAGTCACTGACGTGTGGGACCCGGTTGTCAGCAGGACCCGACTGTTAGTGAGACGAAACAGGGGAGGCAGCGACGATGGTGCTGACCACGACGAAGCTCGCCGACGACTGCTCCTCTAGCGAAATTGACGGCTCTGGCGTGCTCCCCAAGGTCTCCCGCATCGATTGACCCCTTAAGCCTAGACCCTAGCGGCCCCTAAGCACGTCGGCCAAGGCGCACGACGGCTCGGCCATGGCGCATGGCGGTGCGCGGCTGCATTCCAGCATGACCGGACCGGCTTGGTCGGTAATGTCTTCACGGAAGCAACTTCATGAGATGGGGAAGATGAGATGAGGGCTAGGGATGGAGGAACGGTGCGGTGGTGCGCTGGCCACGGTGAGCGCCAACTCCGGCGAAGCTCAGCCATGGCGAGCGGTGGTGGAACCAGCCGGAGGCCCTCACCTAAGGATGATTGGCTCAGCTGGAAGGTGGAGAAGGTCGCAAAGAACACTACGGAGCTACGGTGAAGGCGTAGTGCGCGTTTTTGTAGCGGTGCGTGAGCTCGACGACGGCGAAGCTCCACGGCAGCAATGGCGGAGCGGCTGCGCTTCGGCTGCTGCTGCTATTAGCTGGAGAAGTGAAGGAGGACGAGGAAGAGTGAGCTGACAGGCAGGCGGACGCGTTTTCAAGATGGAGGACACCAGGCAGTGACAGTAGGCCAGCCACGGTGCGTGACTGCCACGCGGCAGCCGGTCTCTGTTGCCGGTCGGTCATGACCGGTCTGAACTTCGCGTTTCAGTGTTCATCGAGTCCAACTGACAGGCGAAGTTTGACCAAGATTTACTCCTAAACCGAGACGGGTTAGTGGGAGAAATGTTCATGAAAGTTGTAGCCCTGCCTTCCATCTTCAACTTCTATTCAAGGATCATAGTCTAATTCCCCACGAATCAGGAGTTACATCAAGCCAAAGTGGGCTCGATCAAACTGAAATGACATTTAAGACTTAGCAAAATTTCAAGTGTTGAATCCACCTTCAAAGCTGACTTGTGGGTCCTTTTTGAACATGTTGTGCACATTTTCATGACTTGGCTTCTAAACAAAGTTTGTTCCTTATAAATTTTGCTACAACTTTGTTTTAGGTTGCTCAGACATGCAAACATCCTAAGCTACACTTTTTAAACAGTCAAACTCAAGAGCTCTAGGGGTCCAAATTGGTCAAACCATGACTTGGAAACCTAATTAGGCAAAATGATCAACATGAACATTGTTCCTAATGACATTCTAAGTATAACTAAGGTTCTTAGGAGAATAATTAGCCACACCACTCATTGGTCACACAAGAATCAAGCAAGGTATGTACTGAAACAATGTAAAACACATGAATTGTTACAATTGTTTCATAGTCATGTTTCATGATCTTGTTGCATAGTATTAACTAACTTTGTTTCACTTAAGTGAGTGGCACATGTTGCACTTAAGTGTTGCACACTTTACATTTCATAAAAGAAACAACACACATGAAATATACAACATGTTGCAATGTTTCGAAATCATGTTTCATGTGATATAAGTTCACGAATGGATGCATGATGCTCATGTTCATGAAATGCAGCGCAAATGTGGAAGCCAAACACCTGGGGTGTTATAGCCCTCCCCCCTTATAAAAATCTCGTCCCGAGATTTGAAAAGCATACCATTGTTGATAGAATTTCTTATAACCATCCCTCAAATAATCTTCTCTTTCCCACGTTGCATCGCGTTCACTACCCTGATTACTCCACATGACTTTGTAGAACTTGACCACCCGACTCCGAGTCACTCGCTCACGAGTGTCAATCACTCGAACCGGCTTTTCTTCAAAGGTCAAATCAGATTTTAACTCGATATCCCCTAATGGAACTCTCTCTTCAGGGACGCGAAGACATTTCTTCAATTGGGATACATGAAAGACATTGAAGATAGCACTCATCTCTGGAGGTAATTGAATCTTGTACGCCACCTTACCACTTTGTCCAATGATTTCAAATGGACCAACATATCTCGGCGCAAGCTTTCGCTTCACACCAAAGCGTTGGACACTCTTCATAGGTGAGACTTTCAGATAAACGAAGTCTCCAACTTCGAACTCAATAGGTTTTCTACGTCGATCAGCATAACTTTTCTACCTAGCTTGAGCTGCGGCCATGTGAGTTTGGATAGTACAGACTTGTTCTTCGGTTTCTTGAACAAAATCAATTCCATAATATCTCCTTTCACCGGCTTCTACCCAGTTCACGGGGTTCTACACTTCCGGCCATACAAAGCTTCAAACGGTGCCATCTTTATACTCTCTTGATAACTGTTATTGTACGAGAATTCAGCTAGGGGTAAACATTTTTCCCATGAGCCCTTAGCTAAGATGACACATGCTCTCAACATATCTTCTAAGATTTGATTCACTCGCTCAGTTTGCCCATTGGTTTGTGGATGATAAGCAGAACTTCTTACTAGCTTAGTTCCTAATAATCCGTGTAAGTGCTCCCAAAAGCGAGCAGTGAACTGTGGTCCTCTATCCAAGACAATAGTACGAGGGATCCTGTGAAGTCGAACTATCTGATTAAAGTACAACTCCACATAGTTGGTGGGACGAAAGTCTACACGGACAGGAATGAAGTGTGCTGACTTGGTCAAATGGTCTACAATCACCCAAATAGAGTTAAAGTTCCTCTGAGTAGTAGGGAGTCCAACAATAAAATCCATACTTATCTCCTCCCATTTCCAACCTAGAATAGAGAGTGGCTGAAGTAATCCAGCTTTCATGTGCACAGCCTTGACCCGACAACAAGTGTCACACCTAGCCACATAAGCGGCTATCTCTTTCTTCATTTTGGTCCACCAAAATCGAGGCTTCAAATCATGATACATTTTGCTACTACCAGGATGAATAGATAATTTAGAGGAATGAGCTTCGGATATGATTTGATTTCTAAGCTCTCTATCCTTCGGAACTACCAACCTATCCTTGAACCATAACACGCCTTCCTCATCAACTCGAAAATGTTTGGTTTCTTGCTCTTTCATCTTGCGCTTGATGTGAAACACACCTGCATCTGTCTTCTGTAGCTCGATAATTCGACTCTGTAGAGTACAACTGACAGTGATGTTGTGAAGGACTACAGGATGAAGAAGCTTCGACAAATGGACATCACTCTCAATCAAAGAGTGGCAATGAGACTTCCTGCTTAAGGCATCCGCTGTGACATTTGCCTTAGGGTGATAGTGCATTTGGAGGTTATAATCCTTGATCAACTCGAGCCATCTTCTCTGACGCATATTCAACTCAGGTTGAGTGAAGATGTACTTGAGACTTTTATGATCAGTGTAGATGTTGCACACATTGCCAAGTAAATAATGTCTCCAGGCCTTCAAAGCATGAACAATAGCAGCGAGTTCCAAGTCATGCATTGGATAATTCACTTCATGCTTTCAAAGTTGGCAAGAGGTATAAGCAATGACTCTACCCTCTTGCATAAGAACACCTCCTAGCCCAATACCTGATGCATCGCAGAACACATCAAAAGGTTTCTTGATATTCGGTTGTGCCAAAACCGGAGCCGAAGTTAGAAGAGTTCGTAGGGTATGGAAAGCCATATCACATTCAGGAGTCCAGACAAACTTCATGTCTTTTTGCAGCAATCGAGTCATAGGCTTGGCTATTTTAGAGAAATCCAGGATGAAGCGACGATAATAGCCAGCCAACCCTAGAAAACTCCGAACCTCATGCACCGAGATTGGAGCCTTCTAGTTCAACACTTCTTGCACCTTGGTGGGATCAACCATAATTCCACCATCGGACAACATGTGTCCAAGAAAAGGTACCTCACGAAGCCAGAATTCGCATTTGCTGAACTTTGCATACAACTGGTGTTCTCGCAGTCTAGTGAGAATCACCCGCAAATGTTCAACATGATCTTCTTCATTCTCAGAATAGACCAGGATATCATCTATAAATACCACCACAAATTTGTCCAACTCGGGCATAAACACCGAATTCATCAGATACATAAAATGTGCGAGGGCATTGGTCAATCCAAAAGACATAACCAGGTACTCATATAGACCATATCTTGTAGAGAATGCGGTTTTTAGGACATCCTTAGGCCGAATTTTGATTTGATGATACCCAGATCTCAAATCAATCTTGGAAAAGACTTTTGCTTTAGACAACTGATTAAATAAGATATCTATGCGTGGCAGAGGGTACTTATTCTTGATTGTAACTGCATTCAAGGGTCTATAATCTACACACATGCGTAGGGATTGATCCTTCTTCTTCACAAAGATAGCTGGGCACCCCCACGGAGATGAACTAGGACGGATAAGGCCTTTCTTTAGAAGTTCATTCAACTGGGTCTTAAGTTTAGCTAGTTCATTGGGAGGCATTCTATATGGCCTTCTAGAGATAGGAGCTGTGCCAGGAAGCAACTCTATCTTGAACTCCACTTCCGATCCGGGGGTAATCCAGGCAAATCATCGGGAAAAACATCGGAAAGTCACACACTACAGGGATATCTGCAATAGCCTTTGCTTGCACCGCATTAGCCGCACAAGAAAGATTGATGTCCCTGGGTAGTTGCACCAGAAAACCTTCCTGATTACTAGGATCTCGGAGCATGACTACTCTAGTCGATGTATCAATAAGCACCCCGTGCCTGCTCATCCAATTCATTCCCAATATCACATCGATACCCAGCCCCGGTAAAACTACCAGATCAACCTGATAACTTCGCCCCTCTATCTCAAATTGTACGTCCCCAACTACCAGCTTGGTTGGGATAATACCACTGGCAGCCCTAATACAATAACCCTCACCCTCAACAGTATATGTTTTCTACATAAACTTGGATGCAAATGCTGGACTAATAAAGGAATGCGAAGCACCTGAATCAAATAGTACAACTGCGGGGTGTTGATCAATCAGAAACTTACCAGCAGTCACTACCTCTCCTGAAGGAATCTTAGTAATATTAGTGTGGTTCACCTGCCCCTAACGTCCACCTTGGTAGTTATTCTTCTTAGGGTAAGGGCATTCCCTTGCCTAGTGGCCTATCTTGTTGCAGTTCCAGCACGGCATGTTGCTTGGAGGAGCCCTGGAACTGCCCTGACTAGTAGTGCCCTTGGGAAGAGCAACTGTAAATGCCTTGCGAAACCCAGTCTTGGCGGGATTCTTCTTCTGTGGTGGGTGAAACTTAGCGGCTGACGCTGGAGGACGAAATGGAGCCCTCTGTGTGACGGGAGCCTTGGATTGTGAGGCACCCGCCTCATAGGCTCTCTTATGACTTTTTGAAGCAGCATACATAGCATTGTTGTTCTCTTGTGATAAAGCATCACTCACAAACTCATTAAAATGAGCACACTTGCAATTTCCCATGGTCTTCATCAGTTTGGGGCTAAGTCCCCGCTTGAAGCTAGCAATCTTCTTGGCATCGGTGTCCACAAACTCAGTAGCATACCTTGCAAGGTTATTGAAAGCTTGCAGGTATTCATTCAGGCTCTTGTTCCCCTGGGTTAACTTCATGAACTCTGTATGCTTGATCGCCATGAGACCAGGAGGAATGTAATTTCCCCTAAAAGCAGACTTGAACTGATCCCAGGTGATTTGGGCATTAGCGGGCATAGTGGACCGATGATGACTCCACCAAATGCCAGCTGGCCCATGCAGTTGGTGAGATGCGTACTCAGTCTTCAGCACCTCAGTCCAGCGGAGCAGACAGAACTTCTGCTCGAGAGTATTCAACCACTCATCAGCTTGTAGAGGCTCCTCAGCCTCCTTGAAGATTGGGGGTTTCGTGTCAAGGAAATCCTTGAAATCACTGTATTGATTTGGTTCCGGTCCTTGGCGTGGACCACGACCATCCCGATTCGCAATCATACAGACGGCCTCAGCCATAGTGCGCTGTCCTTCCGCAAGCATTGCTATCAATTCTATTGGTGTGAGTGGTGGTGGCGGTGGAAGATCATCATCATCATCACCTGCACCGGCGGAACGAGTACGAGGCATCTGCACAATGCGCAACCAGTAATTATTGATGATGTCAGCACATTGGAGAGGAACAATGTAATTGTGCCAAACTGAATTTACTGACGAGAATGAAAACTTCATATAATAAATAGAGGCAATAATTCATTCTCCAATCACCACATCATCAAGTAGATTACTAGCGCCATACGTAGTGCATTCCAACATGACAAGTTTTAAACTTAACCATTACGATACGCATCCCGAAGGGAGTGAATTAAAGTACATTACATGTCGAGTTCGAATTAAAAGAGTACATCCAACATCAGTCATCGTACTTAAGTCCATTACATCAATGACTGCAAAAGCTTAAACTAGCGAGACTTGCTAACGAACTACTCGTCGAAGTGATCGCTGTCCACATCGGAGACACCTTGGACTTCTTCTGGGTCTTCCTCTTCTTCTCCTTCTTCATCTGCCGGCTCAGCTGCATTGTCAACCATCTGCACGTCCTCTTCTTCCTCATTGGCCTCAATCACTTGAGGTCCACCCACATTTGGATACCTTGGTATGCGGCAAGGAATAGGAAACAGACGGTTGTGCAGTTGATGGTGCTCAACCTAAAGCTCTTCAAGCTGTTCTTGTAGTGCTTGCTCCCTTTGAAAGGCGTTGTGGTTGGCCAAAATCCAACCCCGACGTCTTTCTTCTGCTAACTCTAAAGCTGCATCCCGGTGACGGGTCACACGATCCAACTCTTGTGCAGCCTCATCTCTCTCAATAGTGAGGTTCATCAGCTGGTTATGAAGCTCGTCTCTCTCACGTGCGGTTTGACCCCACTATTGCAAGCGATAATTTGCAATACCATGAATCTCATCAACTTCTTGCTGAGCTCTCCCACATGCATTCGCCTTACGGCGATACTTGCGGGCACGCAACTTGAACTTGTGCTGAGCTTCCATTGCCTTGCCGGCTTCATCAAGCACACTAGAAAGGGTGTTTTGCCTGACTCGACAAAGCTTCAAGACTGCCATCATAGCACTCATTCCAGCGTTGTCGCTCTGCACCCGTTCGCCACGGCCTCGAACCAAGGCCTAACCAGCGTCCTGAGTCCACTCAGCCTCAGTAGGAGACACTCGAGGAATGGATGAAGCAGGTCCACCCACTAACTCATCCCCAAAGCTCTATGTTATATCCATCAGCACATCAAGGGCAGCAACCTGAGCGGCTTCCCATGGGCTTTGCCCATCAGTCTCAATGCTCCACCCATGCCACAATGGTCTTGTGGGGTTTTGCGGCATGATGAAGGTCACGACATACCATGGTACATCTCCCAATGGTACCGCCTGCCTCCACATGTAGCTAGGTGCCTCTGGGTACCCAACTGAACTGAGCACCCTCCAGAGCAAAGTGGGAGTACCGAACTGGTCCAAACAGGTGCTGCTACCAGTAGGAAACACGGGCGCGGCCATCTGTATCAAAAAGGGATGCAATTCACGTGAGAGGATTACTTTGCTGAGAGATTGCACTTTACACTTGGGATAAGCAATTATAAGGGAGGGGGTAATGCAATATGAATGACATGAGTGAATATGATGCATGTGCGTTCCGTACGTCCTCACAAACCTATGAAAATTTAAGCTTTAGCGGGATATACGGTGGCATACATACGTTCTCTCAATTAGCGGTAACTAGTCGATCTACACGGTGCGTTGTTAGCGTACCTGCAGAAAACTTCATTGCAGCCCAACCCAACAAGATATAATGCTAATTACACAAGCAGTAACTAAGATACCCTCCATATATACATCCCCCAATATATATACTTCGGTATCCAAACTACCCGACAAATGTACCCACAATTAAGTACCTTCATATATACATGTATGAAACATGCAAATACTCCAGTAACCACAACTAGCTCTCCCCTAGACCGACGGTTGGACGGTCATGCTCTCGCAACTCACACTTACCTTAGCGTAGAGGCAATTGATCCATACATTACCATTCAAACGAATGGCACCCATGCAATATCACGCCGCATGGATGACGAAAATAGAAACAATCAATTCCCCCAAGTTAGTAATTATATATAAGCCACCTAGAAGTCCTTAAGTGGGCTATAAAGGATGTGATCACCAGTATACCATAAAATTTTTTGATTTTTGAACCCTTATATATAACTATAAGTTGGAAAACCGTTTTTACAACAAAAGCTTTTGTTTTAAATAGCCGTAAGACATGTTTAATGTTGAATCTAGCTCTAATACCAGCTGTCACAGAACCGACCAATTTATAAGAGCACAAGTACAAAAACAATCGCCGAAACGATCAAATTCTCGAACTTGAGTCCATATAAACCCGGTAGTCAACTGAAATCTCAAAGGATTTCAAACCAACTTGCATACAACCAAGATCACAGTAATTCAACATAACATATCATACGCTACAACATTTCACAGACGTTCGCAAATAGATTACATCATCACAGAGTCATCATTATTACAAAACAAGTCTTGTAAAACATGTGGAAGCAAATAGTTTAACTTACACACCCGAGTTCAAATACACATACTGGTTCGCTGGTCACAGCCCGCAAAAGCATTCAGATAAGAGAACAGAGATCATGCCCATGATCTAGTCTTCATCACCCGTCGGGTGGAGACGATACTTACAGAATCCCTGATATAGAAGGTCATCTGCAACAAGACAGAATAAACCCTGAGTACGGGAATGTACTCAGCTAGACTTACCCATCATAAACCAAAATAAAGGACACCAAGGATTATGCATAGCTCAATGTAGTGGATCTGGCTGACACTTTCTTTTTGCAGAAAAGCATAAGTAATAATGATCAACTCTTAGCCTGAACTAGCAGTGACTTTTTAGCCATTAACATGTCATCTATATTAGCACCTATACTAAGCAATCATTTTATTAGGGTGCAAACATTAATAACCATATCAGGTATTCATTGTGGTAACCTTATCATCATCATCCATTTAACCATATCGTTAAATTAATTGAATCTACATTGCCGCTGCTCAGTCAAGTTCTCACTATCCGGGAGAGACGGTGATTCGAATCGATTCCTATCCAGCTGGAGGGGTATTCCTAAACACAAACCCTGCTTCCCCTGTCGAAGTCACAAACAAGTCACCTTTGGTACGATTCAGGAGTCGCGAGTCCAATCAGATCGACATTCTCAGAGAACCACTCTGCCAAGGTTGTTCGGGACTCTAACCCACCTTGGACTTATGCCAATGGCTCTCCGCACATCCTTACTACCTCCAGAATGCCGCCACTGCTCGCATCACCGGCCTGAGTCGAGCTACTAGGCTTCGCGGTCGGAACGACTTATCCGGCCAGCTAAGTGTTAGGCTGCGTTCAACATGATATGAGGACGTACAGCGTATCAGTCCTTCAACGACTCAGACGGAGTCACTATGTTCAAACCTACACAAGACCCCGCCCGGTCTTAATTCATTATTCACATGGTTCTTTTCCACGATAGCAAATATAGCCAACCGTGATCCACCTCATCCTAAAGCTCGCAGGTGACAGGAAATCACCTGACTTCTACCGCACTAAGCATGGCTAAGCATTTAACCCGTTTCTGAACTTAATTAGGATTCCAGTGCGATATCTGGACAAGGAAGGATATATAATGCAGCAATTGGTTCCAACCAATTCCTATACTTAATGCATCATCAACAATAAAAGGTACTCAAAGTATTTGTAAAAACATGGGAGGCTTAATATGCTCCGGGGCTTGCCTTTCAGGAACGAGGAAGGCTGGTGGTCAGGGCACTCGGGCAATTCCTCCGCGGTGACTGCTTCGTCGGCTTCCTGCACCTCGGGTTCCTCCTCCTGGTTGGCTCCCTCGAACTCCAGCAACATCACTCCCTCTGGCACACCTATTGCATGAATGCGCAAGATAAATATCATGGATGCACATGAACGAATGTCAGGGATGCTCGGGGAATGCGCATGTTCGCTGTAGTTTGCATATTCCAATTTAAGCTTTATTCAAATCACTTTACTTACCAAGTTTATACAACCTAATGTATAATTGCTCATCTTCAGTTAATGACCTAGCACCTGCACCTAAGCATATTCTCAAGTTAGGCTAACCCCTAAACAATCAACGAGAACATTGCAACAACATACACTCAAGCATTTGTATTTCAGCAAAATGAAGACTATGTAGTGGTGCAGTAACCTAGCCATAACTGGAGATTTATAATTCCAAATGACATGCAACTTAACAATCTGGAAAGCTTATGAAATTTTCTACAATTCATTTTTAGACCTCAAAGCATGATTCAACATTTTACCAAGTCGAATTCATAAATCAATAGAACTCTGTCCTCACAAGGCAGAGAGTAAGCAAAACTGGATCCTAACTTTAAACAGATGTAGTTTCTAAACTACTGGGCCAAATGCCCTCAAATTTTGACAGGAGCTAGATACATAAATTATCTACAACTTTTGTATTCATCCCATTCACAGCAAATCAAAATATCATGGGGAACTTTCCAAAGTCCCCAGATCTGTCCAGAAGGACATAATGCAAACAAATAATTATTAACTTATGATATAAACACATGATTGGACAAAACCAACTTTACTACCTCATCACACATATCACAAGAACACCAGAAAGTAGGGTGTTCATCCCCAAAACATTTCTTTTAATACCTTTCTTAATTTATTTAATTAATTAGAGGAAATAGTAAACATATATGAAAACTACACCATTAAATCTACAGAAATTACAGTAGACACTACATGCCCTAAGTAGACTACCATAAAAATTTCACACCATTTTAGTAAGTATAACAACCTACACAAAAATGATAACACAGAATGGCTTAAAATGGCATAATTAGGAAACCTGAGTGAAAAGTGTCAAGCAACAGATTTCATATTTTTCCTAGCATCCTTAAGGTACTAAGATACTACCTACCAAGTTTCATGGCCATAGGATTCCAAGATAATTTACAAAAATTTACACAAGTATCAATCAATGATAAAAGGAAAATCTATAACTCAAAAACCATACATGCAATGACTCTCAAATTTTAACCAGAGCTTCTACTAAGCAAGACTAGCTTACCCACAAAATTTCATAATTTTTGGATCACAGAAACTCAAGATATGATTTAAACAAGTTTGTATGCATTCAAAGACACTTTTCAAGTTCCTATTTAATTCATCCAAATTTTCCACTACAAGTGTTCATTTCATATTTTTACTAAATACTAGACTTCACTATGATCCTAACAAAATTAGAAGTACTCAATTTGGATCTACCAATTTGGAGATACGAAATTTACAAAACAACATTCAAAACTGGAAATTTGAACTATCCTATGTAACAGGCAGTCACTGACGTGTGGGACCTGGTTGTCAGCCGGACCCGACTGTCAGTGAGACAAAACAGGGGAGGCAGCGACGACGGCGCTGACCATGGTGAAGCTCACCAACGATGGCTCCTTCGGTGAAATTGATGGCACTGGCGTGCTCCCCAAGGTCTCCCGCGTCGATTGACCCCCTAAGCCTAGACCCTAGCGGCCCCTAAGCACGCCGGCCATGGCGCACGGCAGTGCACGGCCGCGTTTTGGCATGACCGGACCAGCTTGGTCGGTAATGTCTTCACGGAAGCAACTTCATGAGATGGGGAAGACGAGACGAGGGCTAGGGATGGAGGGATGGAGGAATGGTGTGGTGGTGCGCTGGCCACGGTGAGCGCCAACTCCGGCGAAGCTCAGCCATGGCGAGCGATGGTGGAACCGGCCAGAGGCCCTCACCTAAGGACGATTGGCTCAGCTGGAAGGTGGAGAAGGTCACGAAGAACACTGCGGAGCTACGGTGAAGGCCTAGTGCGCGTTTTTGTAGCGGTGCGTGAGCTCGGTGATGGCAAAGCTCCGCGGCAGCAATTGCAGAGCGGCTGCGCTTCGGCTGCTGCTGCTGTTAGCTGGAGAAGTGAAGGAGGACGAGGAAGAGTGAGCAGACAGGCAGGCGGACGCGGCTTCAAGATGGAGGACACCGGGCAGCGACGGCAGGCCAGCCACAACGCGTGGCGGCCATGCAACAGCCGGTCTCTGTTGCCGGTCGGCCATGACCGGTCTGAACTTCGCGTTTTAGTGTTCATCGAGTCCGACTGACAGGCGAAGTTTGACCCAGATTTACTCCTAAACCGAGACGGGTTAGTGGGAGAAATGTTCATGAAAGTTGTAGCCCTGCCTTCCATCTTCAACTTCTATTCAAGGATCATAGTCTAATTCCCCACGAATCAGGAGTTACATCAAGCCAAAGTGGGCTCGATCAAACTGAAATGACATTTAAGACTTAGCAAAATTTTCAAGTGTTGAATCCACCTTCAAAGCTGACTTGTGGGTCCTTTTTGAACATGTTGTGCACATTTTCATGACTTGGCTTCTAAACAAAGTTTGTTCCTTATAAAATTTGCTACAACTTTGTTTTAGGTTGCTCAGACATGCAAACATCCTAAGCTACACTTTTTAAACAGTCAAACTCAGGAGCTCTAGGGGTCCAAATTGGTCAAACCATGACTTGGAAACCTAATTAGGCAAAATGATCAACATGAACATTGTTCCTAATGACATTCTAAGTATAACTAAGGTTCTTAGGAGAATAATTAGCCACACCACTCATTGGTCACACAAGAATCAAGCAAGGTATGTACTAAAACAATGCAAAACACATGAATTGTTACAATTGTTTCATAGTCATGTTTCACATGTTTCATGATCTTGTTGCATAGTATTAACTAACTTTGTTTCACTTAAGTGAGTGGCACATGTTGCACTTAAGTGTTGCACACTTTACATTTCATAAAAGAAACAACACACATGAAATATACAACATGTTGCAATGTTTCAAAATCATGTTTCATGTGATATAAGTTCACGAATGGATGCATGATGCTCATGTTCATGAAATGCAGTGCAAATGTGGAAGCCAAACACCTGGGGTGTTACATCGAGCCCCCAGACCACGAAGAGCCATGTGATGGGGATCATCTGGAGTGCCTGGGCCGGGAGGTGAGTTTGCCGAGCGTAGTACTGGCACCCTTCGCAGGTGCGTATGATTTGCTCGGCGTCGGCTACTGTAGTGGGCCAGTAGAAGCCCTATCGGAATGCGTTTCCAACCAAGGTCCTTGGCGCGGCATGGTGACCACAGACCCCACCGTGGATGTCGCTCAGCAGAAGTATTCCCTGTTCGTTAGGGATATAGAGCTAGAGGATCCCGGTGTGGCTTCGTTTGTAGAGTTCACCCTCTACAAGGATGAAGGACTTGGCACGACATGCGAGCTATCGAGCTTTTGTCCTGTCCGCTGGTAGTGCGTCGTGGAGGAGGTAGTCGATGTAGACCATTCTCTAGTCATCCGGAGGGTCGGGCTCCGTTGTTGGATCCACTTCAAGCTCCATGACCTCAGGGTCGGGCAGAGCCGTCGGTAGATCGGCCCTCGGGGCCGGATCAGACGGGCCATCATCGGCCGGTTCTGTCCTTTCATAGCGCACCGAGGGTTTATGTTGATCACTGGCGAACACACCCGTTGGCACCGGCTCTCGGCCAAACGTGGCTTTTGCAAGTGTGTCGGCCGCCTCGTTGAGGTGCCTTGGGATGTGATTGAGTTCAAGGCCGTCGAATCTGTCCTCCAGTCGTCGGACTTCTTGGTAGTATGCCACCATTTTGGCATCGTGACAGCTCGACTCCTTCATGACTTGGTTGACGACCACCTAGGAGTCGCCCCTGATGTCGAGGCATTGGATGCCCAACTCGATGGTGATTCGTAGGCCATTGATGAGCGCTTCGTACTCGGTGACATTATTTGATGAGGGAAAGTGGAGCCGGACCATATACCTCATGCGGACCCCGAGGGGTGATATGAAGACCAGCCCTGCGCCGGCCCCCTTTTTCATCAGCAACCCATCGAAGTACATCATCCAGTACTCTTGATCGACGACCACTGGTGGCATCTGGACCTCGGTCCACTCCGCGATGAAGTCCGCCAACACCTGGGACTTGATTGCTGTTCAGGGTGCGTACGCGATCCCTTGATCCATCAGCTCGAGTGCCCATTTTGTGGTTCTCCCCGCGGCGTCCTGGCTATGGATGACCTCGCCGAGGGGCAATGACGTTACGACTGTCATGACGTGTGACTCGAAGTACTGGCGCAATTTCCTCTTGGCGATGAGTACGGTGTATAGGAGTTTCTGGATTTGGGAGTAGCGGGTTTTGGAGTCGGACAGTACCTCGCTGATGAAGTACACTAGGCGCTGTACTTTGAAGGTGTGCCCTTCTTCTTCCCGTTCTACTACCAGGGCGGCGCTGACCACTTGCGTGGTGGCCGCTATGTATAGTAGGAGGGATTCACCATCGCTCGGAGAGACTAGGACCGGGGGCTTTGTTAGAAGTAGCTTGACCATGTCGAGCACCTCTTGGGCCTTGGCTGTCCACTCGAAGCGGTCGGCTTTTCTCAGGAGTTGATAAAGGGGGAGTCCTCGTTCACCGAGGCATGAGATGAATCGGCTAAGGGCGGTAGGCACCCTGTGATCCGCTGAACCCCCTTTATGTTCTAGATCGGGCCCATCTTCGTGATGGCTAAGATTTTCTCCGGGTTGGCCTCTATGCCGCACTCGGAGACGATGAAGCCGAGCAGCATGCCCCTCGGGACCCCAAAAACACATTTCTCGGGATTGAGTTTGATGCCATTTGCCCGGAGTTTAGCAAAGGTTTTTTCAAGATCGGCGATAAGGTGGTCAGCCCGTTTGGACTTAACTACGATGTCATCGACGTAGGCCTCAACGGTCTGCCCGATGGGGTCCCCGAAGCAGTTTAGCATATAGCGCTGGTAAGTTGCCCCGGCGTTCTTCAGTCTGAACGGCATTGAGATGTAGCAGAACGATCCGAAGGGGGTGATAAAAGACGTCGCGAGCTGTTCGGACTCTCTCATCGCGATCTGGTGGTAGCCGAAATACGCGTCAAGGAAGCAGAGGGTTTCGCACCCTGAGGTAGAATCGACTATTTGGTCTATGCGTGGCAAAGGAAACGGGTCCTTTGGGCACGCCTTGTTGAGACCTGTGTAGTCGACACACATCCTCCACTTCCCGCTCTTCTTTCGTACAAGAACGGGATTTGCCAACCACTCTGGGTGGTGTACTTCCTTGATGAATCTGGCGGCCAATAGTTTTGCTATTTCTTCACCGATGGCCCTGCGCTTTTCGTCGTCGAAGCGGTGCAGGCGTTGTTTCACCAGCTTGGAGCCTGGGTGGATTTTTAAAGTATGCTCGGCGACCTTCCTCGGGATGCCCGGCATATCCGAGGGTTTCCACACAAAGATGTCTTTGTTGTCGCGGAGGAAGTCAATGAGCGTGCTTTCCTATTCGGAGGAGAACGCGGTACCAATGCATACCGTTTTATCCTTGGAGCTTCTGGGGTCTATGAGGACCTCCTTGGAGCCCTCTGCCGATTTGAATGACCTGGTTGATTTCTTCGCGTCGGGCGTTTTTTTGGCAACCTCCTCCCTAAGGGCGGCGAGTTCCCTGGAGGCAATGACCGCGGCGACGTGGCCGCAGCATTCGACTTCGCACTCGTAAGCGCTCTGGAAGGAGGTGCCGACGGTGATGATCCCACGGGGGCCCGACATTTTTAGCTTGAGGTATGTATAGTTGGGGACGGCCATGAACTTTACGTAACATGGTCATCCCAGGATGGCGTGGAAGGTTCCCGGGAATCCCACCACGTCGAAGGTGAGGGTCTCAGTCCTATAATTGGACTAATCCCCGAAAGTGATGGGCAGATAGATCTGTCCCAGCGGCACGACCTATTTGCCAGGCACGATGCCATGGAAAGGCGCTCGGATTGGGCGAAGGTTCGACCGGTCGACGCTCATCTCATCGAGCGTCTTGGCATACATGATGTTGAGGCCACTGCCCCCGTCCATCAGTACTTTCATGAGTTGCTTTGGGCCGACGATCGGGTCGACAACAAGCGGGTACCTTCCTGGGTGTGGGACGGCATCTGGATGGTCGGCCCGGTCGAAGGTTATGGCGGATTCAGACCACCGGAGGAAGGCATGCGTGGCTGGTCTGGCCGTATAGACCTCGCAGCACGTGACCTTCTGGCGGCGTTTGGAGTCGTAGGCCGTTGATCCTCTGAAGATCATGAGGGCACCGTTCAGCATTGGAAAGGCGTCGTCCTTCTCCTCGGCATCATCTATGGTGGGGGCAGGTTCCTTCCCCTGCTCCCCTTTGTTGAGACCTCCGAACAAGTATTTGCGCATGAGGCCACAATCCTTGTATAGATGCTTGGCTAGGAAAGCATGGTTTGGGCATGGCCCCTCGAGCATTTTTTCGAAGTGGTTCAGAGTGCCCCGTGGGCTTCCGGCCACCCTTATGGTCGGTAGCGGCCATGAGTGAGTCATCGCACCGTTGCTTCTTATTCTTTCTTTTTGCGGAATGGTTGGAGGCGCCTTCGCCGGCGCCCTCGTTCCGCCTTTCCTTGCCATCGGAACGATCGAAGATTGCTCCCACCGCCTCCTCTCCTGAGGCATGGCTGGTGGTGATGTCCAGGAGTTCCTTGGTGGTCCGTAGGCCCATGCGTCCCAGTTTATGAACCAAAGACTCGCAGGTGGTCCCAGATAGGAAGGCTCCTAGCACATCGGCATCGGCGACGTTAGGGAGCTCGTTGCACTGCCAGGAGAAACGCCGGATGTACCCGCGGAGGGTTTCATCGGCCTTCTGGCGGCAGTTCTTGAGGTCCCATGGGTTCTCAGGGCGCTTGTATGTGCCCTGGAAGTTTCCCACAAAAATCTCCCTCAAGTCTGCCCAACTCTGAATGGTGTTGGACGGTAGGTGCTCCAACCATGCTCGCACTGAATCGGCCAAGAATAGTGGGAGATTGCGAATAATGAAATCGTCATCATTCGCGCCACTGGCTTGATAGGCAAGCCGATCATCTTCGAGACAAAGCCCGGGGTTTGTTTCTCCAGAATATTTAGGGATGTTGGTAGGCGGTCGGTACCTTGGCGGGAAAGCAGCGTTGAGGATGTGCCGGCCGAAGGCCTGAGGGCCCGATAGGCCGGGGCTCGAGCTCCGGTCCTCACCGCTGTCGTAGCGTCCACGCGCACCGAGGGTGGTAGAAGCGTTTGGCTCCTTCTCTTGAGTCATTGTAGGCGCGTCTGCGGGCGTCGATGGTGTTGCGTGCATCATGGTTGTGGCCGAGACGTTGATGCACCGAAACAGGGGTATGCTGCCTGCCATCTAGCGGTGTCTGGTGAACCAACGCGTATTTGGCGGGACGCACCGAGGGCGTGCGCTGGCTGGTGTCGAGCTCGCGTCGCCGAGACAACGAGCTTTCCGCGTGCTGTGCCGCCACACGCTCGAGCAACGTGCGAATTTCTCGACGGGCCCGGCGATCCTTGGATGTCGCAGCCTCTGGAAGGCCGTGTAGCAAGGCCATTGCAGCGGCAATGTTCTGGCTTGCCTGAGCGAAGTGAGGGAGGGTCCCGTCATTGGTGAGGATCCTCTAGTGTACATCATGGGCCGCGGCACGTGCATGCCCATCATCTCCGCGATGCTTGATTTCCTCATTGATCTTGCGGTACTCCCGAACTAGCTATTGTCCGGCGTCATCGATCTCTAGCTTCCGTGCTCTCAGCTGCTCCATCCTTACGTGAGGTGGGGCCACTGCCTCCCCTCCGGTCCTGGTGTCGGGGTTGCGTGTCAGGGTAGCCTCCCCCTTGGAGACGCTTTCAACGTGCCCCTCGGAGGTTTCTGCCATGAAGCATTCCCGGGAAGGGTGATGGCTCCCCTGCTGGAGTCAGAGCTAGAGAATGATTCTGGCTCCTCGGTGAGGAGTTTGTGGATGGACTCCATGTCATGTTCAATTACCCCCATGAACTCGTTGTCCACGGGTGGTTGAACCATGCGTAGTGCCACGAGGTGGCAAGCGGTCGCTGCGGCGTTGCGGAGACCGAACGGACACACTATCTGTAACACCTCGGGTGTTAGCTTTGCATAACTTGACTTGCATAACATGAGCATGAGCATCAAGCATTCATAAATCATCATTTCAATTGAAACATTCGATCGAAACATATGAAACATTGCTTGTTAGCTCGTATTTCTTGGAACATATACATATGATCATGAGTGACTAATACATGTAATGATTGTGTGACCTTGTGAATTGCTTAAACATGTTTAGAGTATCCTTATAAACAACTTTGATATTCATGGCTAGGGCTAATTAGGTCATTAGGTCATAGCCCAAGTGGGTACCATCTTTTAAAAGTGACATGTTTGACCAAGTTCGAAATAGGTGCTAGAGACTATGCATGTATGTGGGTACTAAAGCAAAGTTGTAGTATGTGTCATGGAGAACAACTTTCTTTTTGGGTCATGAACTAATAATGTGCATAGCCTAGTCCTTTTAGCTCACAAAAATCGAAAAAACAACCTTTTCAACACTTCACGAAATTTTTCTAAGTCTTGATCATCGATGCAGTCTTTGTCGGCTGACTTTGGATTGGATTTTCTCCCTCATTGCACGAATTCGAGCTTGATCTTTGAATAAGAGTTGTAGCTGGTACCTTGGGCTACAAAACTCATGTTGGGCATTTGCACGAAGGAGCCACGGATCAGTGGTTTATCGACTTGAAACGCTACTGTCGGGCCTCTCCGATCGCGTCTCAATCGATCAATCGATCGGCCGACGATGGCCGACCAGCTTGAGCGAGCAGAGCGCGCGTGGAGGTTCCGTCGGCCATGGCGTCAAGGTTACTGACACAAGAGGCCACGCCAGCGCCCGAAGCGCCTTCATCACGCCAACGCCGCCCGCACTCGTACGCACGCCTTTTTCACTTCACCTCGGTCTCCTTCGCCGTCATGCGGCGCCCGCAGAAGCATAACCGTCGAACTCCCTGCGCGCGCCACCAGAGTCGTTGACGGCACAAGCCTCGCCTAGCCGCTTCTCCATCACCGCAACCGCATAGCCGTCTTCCCTCGCGACTCCTGCGCCCGAAGGTTGCCCGCCGTTTAAGCTCGGTGAGCTCTAGCCCGCACACCGCCTCGCCGGAGTTCCGCCAGGAGCCCTGCTGTCGTGGCCACGCCGCCACGATCCCCCTCTCCAGCGCGTTAGCTAGCGCGCTAGGTCCGCCGTAGTACCACGGTGCTCGTCCGAACCTTAGGTCGGGCCACCGAGGACGTCGCCGGCGTTTTGCCGTGGTCCACCTCGCCGTTCGCCATGGCCGCCGCCGCCGCTAGCTCTAGGGTCGACAATAGGGCTTGGCCGGTGGCTCAATAGGTTCGCCAGTCGTGTAGGTCCTACTACGATGACCTCACACCACCGGCGCTTCGCCGTCGTCGTCGTCGAGCCGCAGCCGCCATGGTGCCCAGAGCGCCGCCGCTGCTCTCTTCCGTGTCATCGACGCTGTGGGGTCCCCGACCAGCGGGTCCCACCTGTCGGCCGATGAAGAAAGTAGTCTTGAGCTAACTCATTTTGAATGCGCTTTTGATCTGTTTTGTTATTTTTGTATCTTTAGTTTGGTAGCTCCTAAAATGGTGAAATAAATATGATTGTGTTGCTTAGGAAGTGTAGTATTTTGGAAAAATATGTTCTTGGTTTCAACAGTAGAAATTTCTGGAGATTTAAATAGGGATTTCAAATGTGCTTTTGAATGCATTCAAATTTGTTTATGTTATATCTAGAGTTCTGTGTGCTCCAAAAATTATGAAATTTTGTGGTGAACTAATCTTAGCATGTGTGAACTCAGGGAAAATTTGAGGATCAGTGCATGGGTAGATTTAAAGTTATAGATTTTTCTTTTATGACTAGTTAATCCTTGCATGAATTTTCATAAATTAAGTATGAGTCCAAAATTCATGAAATTTGTTGGAGGTGATACTAGTACCATATGGATGCTAAGAAAATATGAAATCTGTTGTTTGACACTTTTCAATAGGATTTTCCATTTATGCTATTTCAAGCCTTGCTTCCTTATCATTTTTGTATAGGATGTTCTACTTAGTAAAATGACATGAAATTTTTATAGTAGTCCTTTGATAGCATTAGTAAGGCTCTGTAAATTTTTGAGAATTTATTAAGCACATCTGATATACATTTATTATTTAACCTAGATATCTAAATAAAATGATAAAGGCAATTTAATAAATGGTTTGGGCTTTGCCATTTTATTATCTTAACTATGTTTGGTATGCTTAAACTATTGGTAGGTTCTAGGTTGTCAAATTTTGAATGATTACCTGAAGTAGAAGTATTCTTACTTTATGTTGCATGTCAAGTCATTTCCGGACTGATTCTAGAATGTGAGGATTTGCATGTTGAAACTGATGTGTACTGTAAAAATGGTTAATAACAAAGTTGTAGAAAATTTGATAAGCTTTCCAGATAGTCCAGGATCACTGGATTTGGATTTGTAGAACTCCAGTTATGAGCGAAACAAGTAGATATTGTTTATGGCATAGTCGATGCTTTGTAGAAGTAGTTAAGTAGTAAGCGAGAAGAGATATGCACCTACTCAAACAACGTGATGCACTTGTTAACATATATGCATTCGTAATACTTATACCATACTCATGCATCTAGGATCGGAGGAAGAGATCACGTTGCTGGAATTCGAAGAAGCAGAGGAAGGGAACCCGCAGGAGGATCCGCAAACCGTAGCTCCCGAAGGCGTGGAGCAGAACCCTGAAGAGCTTCCGGAGTGCCCTGACCATCGCCCTACTTCCTTTCTGCGAGGCAAGCCCCGGAGCATTATAAGTCTCCCAGTAATTTACAAATGTTTAATTACGTACTTATGATTGATGCATTAGGTTATAAGAGTTGAATGAAACCACTTGATGCATGTACATTCCTTGTCCAGATATTACACCTTTAACCGGTATAGGTCCAGGATCGAATATATGCTTAGCCATGCTTAGACCGGTAGAAGTCAGGTGATTTCCTGTCACCTGCGAGATATAGGTGGATACCGGAGCACGATTGGTCATAATTGTCATTGTGGAAAAGAACCATGGTTAATGTAAATGGAGACCGGGCGGGATGTCGATAGAGAAACAACAAGGCATGGAGGTCTTGGGTGTGGATCTATCCCCGTCTGTGTCGATCAAGGACCGTACCGTTGTTGGAACTTCTGACAAGATTGAACGCATGCCTCTCACTTAGCTGGCGGATAATTCGTTCCGACCGCTGAAGCGAGTAATTCAACTCAGCCGGGAATTGTTCTCATAGCGCCTTCCGGGAACGATCGAGATCGAGCCCAAGGGCAGCGCTTGGCTTTGAGCATCCCGGCATCTGTGTTCCAGATTGTCTTGGCGCTGCACGGACGGACCCATGAAATGTGTACCGAGTTGTACCAAAGGTGACCTAAGGTGACCGTTGATCTGGTGCTGCTTGGTTTGTGTTAGGAATAAATTCCCACCGGGTTGAAATCGATTCGATCGCCGTCTCTCCCGGATAGTGAGAAACTTGGCTAGCTCCAACATCGTAGTAACTGTATTATGGAACATGATGGTTCGGAAGAAAATGGAATTGCAATACCTGCTATGGTTACTATTGTATGCTTCTAAATGATACCACATGTTGGGCACAGGATAGTTGCTAATCTAGAAATGGATAGTTATAATTAACTTGATAAAGGAATCATAATTGTACAACGGATCAATTGCCTTTTTCGCAAAATATTGTCAAGTTACGTCCACTTATACAACCTTTGCATACTCCTTGGAGTCATTTTATTTCTGGTTCATGACGGGTAAGTCTAGTGAGTACCTTCTCGTACTTTCGTGGTTTATTTTCCCAATGTTGCGATGGCACTTGTGTATCATGGTTATTGCAAGAGTTGCTTCTATCCCATTGTGGATGAGGAGTAAGCCTTGGGCAGGCTTCCTTAGTAATTCCTATCCTTGCTTTTGTGGATCGTGATCTGGCATGGCACTGTATCAAACTATGTTGGCAACTTTATTTTCGAACTTATTTGCTTCCGCTTTATTTATCAAACTCGTTTTGTAATAACTTTTATTCGCACTCTGATGATGAAAAGTATCTGTGAACTTTATGTAATATGTGGCATGTATGTTGAATCCTGTATGATCTTGGTTGTTGTAAATCGTTTATCGAGACCCGTCGTGGTACTCGACGGACTACCGGGTTTATATGGGTTCAAGTATGGCGATCAAGGCGACCGCTTCATGGATTGCCATTGTACTTGTATTCTTATAAATTGGTTTGTTCACACACACCGGTATCGAGCAAGATTCAACATTAATTGTCACAAGTGTATTTAAAACAAAAGTTTTTTTTGTTTTCCTCAAAACCCTTTTCTAGCAACTAATAGTTATATAATAGGTATTTGAAATCTAAAGTGTGCCAATGATCACTTCCTTATGCCCAAATTAAGGACTATTAGGTGGCTATTTAAGTACTAACATGGGGGTTTTACTTAAATCGTCCATACGGCGTGCTATTTGTATGGATGCCATTCACTTGAATGGTAATGTATGGATCAAATGCCTCTACGCCAAGGTAAGATGAGTGTATGACCGCAAGATGTGAGCATGCGGTCGGGAAGAGTAGCTTTAGTACTGCGGCTATGTATGCATGCTTGCATGTGTATATATGGTACGTGTTTAATTGTGGGTTTAAATTCTGGTCGGGTAGATTGATACGGAAGTATATGTATGGGTATACATATATGGAAGTATTTACAATTACATTCTCGCATATTCATTATGGGTTTAGGGCTGAAATGAGATCTTATGCGGTACACTAACAAATAAACGTGTAGCTCGACTAGTTACGCTATTTATGAGAGAACGTATGTATGCCACCGTGTCTACCGCTAGAAACAAAGTTTTTCCTAAGTTTGTGAGGATGTACTTAACGAGCATGCATCATGATAATTACCATTCACATAATTACATTGTTCCTCCCTTATAAAATTCTTACTCGGTTATGTAACTCTTATCCATTATGGCATTGTCTCACCAAGGGGTACATGTTAATGGTGCAGATGGCACGCACAAAAGGCATCATCAGCAAGTCCACGGAGGCGAGAGCTCCCCGCCGTCGACTTGCTCCACGTGCACCACAACGCCACACGTTCCTTGGAGAGTTTGGGATGCCTACACTCTTGTGGAGAGTACTTAGTTATGTAGGCTATCCTGATGGAATGGAACCCCGCTACTTACAAGGCGAATGAGCAGTTGGGAGAAGGTCTCTTAGTTCTTGTGGAGGCGTGTTGTTCGTCCCCGAGGTGACGATTCGAGTGGACAGTGGTGTTATGAGTCAACTGGTAGGATCATTTGAAGAAGCAGCTAGCAGCGAGGCAGCCTTTGGGATCTGAGAGACATCATGGGCGTTTTCCTCGGGAGCTGGCAGCCGCTTTGGTTGGAGTCTTTCCAAGAGGTAACCCCTCCAATCGACTCATGGCAGCAGACAAGAGGAAAATCTTTGGAGATTGGTGCGTGAGGCAAAAGGCAAAACAAAGTGATAACCCTTCCATGAGCGCCATGTTCGCAATGATGAGAGTGTTGGATGGAGTTGAAGGTAGCCTCGAGGCGTGTCTCGGTGCTCTTGGTCATGCTCATGAGGACCGGCGTCGACTTCCTTCAGAGGAGCACGACGCCGAGATTGAAAGGCTCATCAAGAGATGACTCGGTTAACTCATCAAATGAAATGCAGCTTGGACAAGGAAAAATGTCCTAAGAGCTCGCCATTTTGAGCTAGGACAGCAGCTATTAATGCGGAAGAGTACAACGATAATCTACATGAAGAGGTTCATCTTTTGAACAATCAGCTCCACCCTTATGTTCCACCTGGAGCCGCAGAAATGGATCTAGAAGGATACGAAGAAGAAGAAGAAGTGGAGCCTGAAGAAGAAGTAGGACCTGAGGAAGGACTAATGTATCACCTGTATTCATGTAATGGACCTGTAGCTCGAATTTGGCCTTAGTAACCGACTATCATGTAATGTCAACCGCGCATGTTTGGATGAACATCAATGCAATTCCGTTCCTTGTTGGTAATCACGATTTAACTTTGCATACGTTATGGTGAGCGCGATAAGTGGTCAAATTGGGGATGCCATGTTGCGAGAATGAATTGTTATGCCCTGTTTTTATTGTGAATTTGAGAATTTCTCCAGTAATTCCATTCGCATGATTATGATTCATCCGCAATCTCTTGACATCAACCAATAATCGCTTATTGTTGCAACTTCATGAGATGACGCCAACACCCGTCTTTGGAGTGGTAGCGATCCACGATGGCAATGGTGATGACTTACCACCACCACCGCCGCCAAATGCCTTTCAGGAGTTTTGCTCTTTCGATTCTTGGGGAGCCAAAGGACAATGGAAGAAGCTTTACGCCTTTATCGCAAAAAACACCGCCGTGGCCACCCACAAGCAACCAGGGCCGAGCCAAATCAGCACAAGACCTTCAAGGAGTTTACGGACACGAAGCCTCCAATCTTCAAGGTGGTGAGGAACCACTGCAGAGCCGATGAATGGTTGAATACCATTGAGCGTAAATTCCGTCTGTTGAGGATCACGGAGCATCTGAAAGCGAGTATGCTTCTCACCAATTGCAAGGACCAAAGCAGGAATCTGGTGGACACACTTCCGTCGTCTCTCACCTGCTAATGCACGAGTGACTTGGGAACAATTCAAGCGGGCTTTTAGAGGACATCATATTCCCCGGGCCCGATGCGCATGAAAGCGGCCAATTTATGAGGCTCACTCGGGAACAAAGTCACTCCACAGTAGTATATGCACGCATTCAACAACTTGTCAAGATATGCTCCCGGTTTTGTGGATACTCAAGAGAAAAAGATTGAGAGTTTCAAGCGAGGATTGGGTACCAAACCGATGAAGACTATGGCAAATTCTTGATGTACCACGTACAATGAATTCATTAGTGATGCCTTGACCTAAGAAAATCACAACAACATGCATGCAGCTGCTAAAAGGTCGCAAGAGGGCCTATGAGGCCGGTGCATCCGGATCTTTCGATCAAAAGCGCCTATCGCAGCTAGGCCACAATTCCGTCCCACTGCACCCAAGTTCAGGCCTCCACCACCGAAGGCTCGAATAACAGCCACGAAACCGCCTCCGTAATGCGTTCACTATTGCCTTACCAAAGGGAAATGGTAATCGTGACAGCTCCACAGATTCGAAGTAATCAACCATGTTTCAACTGCAACCAACTGGGTCATTGGTCCAAGGAGTGCCCCACCCCAAGAGGAATGGCAACCCTAATCGTAAACAATCGAGGCGGTGTGAATGCGTGGCACGTCAAGGACAAGTGCATTACACCGCTGTGGAGGAAGTGCCCGCCGGAGAAGTTGTCACGGCTGGTATGTTTCTTGTCAACCAGTGTCCCGCTGTTGTTTTATTTGATTCGGGAGCTTCTCATTCATTTATGAGTCAAGCATTTGCATCTAGACATGGTCAAGAAATAATTGAAGTAAACAAAGGGGTTTTAACATAAGTTCAAATAGGGGTCTTATTACCAAAAAAGATAGTCAAAAATGTACTCATCGTGATACAAGGGAGGGAGTACACCACAGATTTGATAATATTGCCCGGGTTGTCAATAAGTGTAATCTTAGGCATGAATTGGATGAAGGATCATGGTGTTCTTATTGACACTAGCACCCGCACTATTATGTTGAGAGAACCCACGGGAGGGAATGCTTTTCTAGTCCCACTCTCCCGCGATTTCAAACCCCAACATTTAGCCTGGTGCTATCCAAACCACCACAATATGTGATATCCCAGTGGTTTGTGAGTTTCCGGATGTATTTCCGGAGGAATTACCAGGTCTACCACCGGATAGGGACGTGGAATTTAAGATTGAATTAGTGCCAGGTACCGCACCCATATCCAGAAGGCCATATAGAATGCCACCCAATGAGTTAGCAGAACTTAAGGTTCAATTACAAGATCTATTGGACAAAGGTCTCATCCAACCTAGCTCATCTCCGTGGGGATGTCCAAAGATTGTTCGTGAAAAAGAAGGATAAGTCACTAAGGATGTGTGTAGATTACGAGACCACTCAATGTCATGACCATCAAAAACAAATATCCATTGCCCCGCATCGACATCTTGTTCGATCAGCTTAGCGAAGGCAAAGGTATTCTCCAAAATTGATTTGAGATCAGGTTATCATCGATAAAAATTAGACCGAGGATATACCTAAAACTGCTTTCTCTCGAGGTACGGCTTATAATGAGTATTTGGTTATGTCTTTTGGACTAACAAATGCTCCAAATTATTTCATGTACCGATGAACTCGGTATTCATGCCCGAACTTGACAAGTTCGTGGTCGTGTTTATTGATGATATATTGATTTATTCGTAAAATGAGTCGATCATGAAGAGCATTTGAGGATTGTCCTATCCAGACGAGGGAGCATAAGCTATATGCCAAGTTTAGCAAATGTGAATTTTGGATGAGCAAAGTACCTTTCTTAGGTCACATTTTATCAAGAGATGGAATCTCAAGAGACCCATCCAAAGTACAAGAGGTCATGGATTGGAAAGCCCCAACTTCGGTTCATGAAGTTCGGAGTTTTCTAGGGTTAGCGAGGATACTATCGTCGGTTTATTCCAGATTTTTCAAAGATAGCTAAGCCTATGACCGACTACTTCGTAAAGATGAGAAGTACAAATGGACACCGTAATGTGAAACAACTTTTCACACCCTCGAACTTTATTGACTACAAGACTGTGTTAGCACAACCAAACATTGAAAAGCCTTTTGATGTATTTTGTGATGCATCGGGAATAGGTTTGGGATGTGTGCTTATGCAAGAAGGAGAGAATTGCATATGCCTCACGGCAATTGAGAAAACATGAAGTCAACTACCCTACACATGATTTGGAACTTGCAAATGTTTGTCCATGCACTAAAGATATGGAGACATTACTTGTTGGGCAATGTATGTCATATCTTTATCGACCACAAAAGTCTCAAGTATATCTTTACCCAAACAGAGCTGAACATGAGACAACGAAGATGGTTAGAATTGATTAAGGACTATAATTTAGAAGTGCATTACCATCCGGGTAAAGCAAATGTAGTAGCCGATGCACTTAGTCGGAAATCCCATTGCAACAATCAGAGAAGCATTCTTCGAAGATGGATTCAACTTGTTACATCCTCATTGTACTACACAATATCACAATCAGCTTGTTCACTTGAGGGCAAAATCATAGAGTTACAAAGCAGATGATGTGGGAATAAATCACATCAAGAGAAAAATGCAAGAGCAAGAAACCAAACATTTTAGATTGGACGAAAGAGGTGTATTATGGTTCGAGGACCGACTAGTGGTGCCAAAGGACCGTGAGCTAAGGAATCAAATTCTAGCAGAAGCTCATTCATCCAAATTGTCTATCCATCCGGGTAGTAGTAAAATGTATCAAGATTTAAGAACCCGTTTTTGGTGGACTAAGATGAAGAAAGAGATCGCAGCCTACGTTGCTAGGTGTGATAACTGCAGTAGAGTGAAAGCCGTCCATATGAAAACCATTTTGGATTACTTCAGCCACTGCGCCTATTCCAGGGATGGAAATGGGAAGAGATCAGCATGGACTTTATCACAGGCCTTCCAACGACACCACAAGGTCACGATTCAATCTGGGTCATTATTGATCGTCTCACCAAGTCCGCACATTTTGTACCGGTTCACACAACCTATCACGCGGGTAAATATGCTGAGTTATATGTTTCCCAGATCGTGAAATTGCATGGAGTACCCAGGACTATAATCTCGGATCGAGGACCACAGTTCATAGCTCGCTTCTAGGGAGCACTTACACCAGTGCTTTGGGAACCAAGCTCATCGAAGTTCAAATTATCATCCGCAAACTTCGTGATGACAGAGCGAGTGAACCAAATCCTAGAAGATTTACTTAGAGCTTGTGTTATATCTTCAAAAGGTTCATGGGAGAAATGGTTACCTTTAGCTGAATTCTCCTATAACAACAGATTATCAAGCGAGTATCAAAATGGCTCCATTTGAAGCCTTGTATGGCGTAAAGTGCAGAACTCCTTTGAACTGGATTGAGCCCGGTGAAAGGAGATACTTTGGTATTGATTTTGTAAATGAAGCCAAGAGCAAGTACGTATCATCCAACACCACATGAAGGCAAAATCAATCAAGACAGTAAAAGTTATGCTTACGAAGAAGAAGACCACTAACTTTTGAAGTGGGTGATTATGTATACTTGAGAGTATCACCCATGAAAGGCGTGAAAAGATTTGGGATGAAAAAGAAGCTTTCACCAAGATATGTAGGGCCATACAAAATTTTGGAACGAAAAGGGAGGGTTGCATATAAGTTACAACTTCCACCGTGAGATGAGTGCCATCTTTGATGTGTTCCATGTTTCTCACTAAAGAAATGTCTTGAGTACCGTAAGAAGCTATTGCACCCACCAACGTGCAGCTTCAATCGGATTTGACCTATGAAGAAAAACCAATTCGGGTATTAGAAGAGATGGAGAGAGTGACAAGGAGTAAGATTATCAAGTTCTATAAGGTGGTGTGGAACAATCATAGTGAACAAGATGCTACGTGGGAAAGAGAAGATTATCTGCAAGAAGTTTATCCCGCCTTTTTCCAAGAATGGTAGGTCTTGCAAATCTCGGACGAGATTTTTATAAGGGAGGGGCTGTAACACCTCGGGTGTTAGCTTTGCATAACTTGACTTGCATAACATGAGCATGAGCATCAAGCATTCATAAATCATCATTTCAATTGAAACATTCGATCAAAACATATGAAACATTGCTTGTTAGCTCGTATTTCTTGGAACATATACATATGATCATGAGTGACTAATACATGTAATGATTGTGTGACCTTGTGAATTGCTTAAACATGTTTAGAGTATCCTTATAAACAACTTTGATATTCATGGCTAGGGCTAATTAGGTCATTAGGTCATAGCCCAAGTGGGTACCATCTTTTAAAAGTGACATGTTTGACCAAGTTCAAATAGGTGCTAGAGACTATGCATGTATGTGGGTACTAAAGCAAAGTTGTAGTATGTGTCATGGAGAACAACTTTCTTTTTGGGTCATGAACTAATAATGTGCATAGCCTAGTCCTTTTAGCTCACAAAAATCGGAAAAACAACCTTTTCAACACTTCACGAAATTTTTCTAAGTCTTGATCAATTGATGAGTCTTTGTCATTTGACTTTGGATTGGATTTTCTCCCTCATTGCTACGAATTCGAGCTTGATCTTTGAATAAGAGTTGTAGCTGGTACCTTGGGCTACAAAACTCATGTTGGGCATTTGCACGAAGGAGCCACGGATCGGGATTTATCGACTTGGAAACGCTACTGTCGAGCCTCTCCGATCAAGTCGAATCGATCGAATCGATCGGCACAACAGATGGTCGACCAGCTTCTTGAGCAGAGCCCGCCGGCGTGGAGGTTCCGTCGGCCGCAAGGCCGCCGTTGTTCTCGACCACAGCGCGAACGCCACGCCCGCTACCGCGCGCTTTCATCACGCCAACGCCCGCCCGCACTCACCCACGCCCTTTTTCACTTCACCTCGGTCTCTTCGCCGTCCGCGGCCCAAGCAAGCATAACCGTCGAACTCCCCGCAGCGCCACCAGAGTCGTTGACGGCACAAGCCTCGCCTAGCCGCTTCTCCATCACCGCAACCGCATAGCCGTCTTCCCTCACGACTCCTGCGCCACCCGGTGCCCGCCGTTTTAAGCTCGGTGAGCTCTAGCCCGCCACCGCCTCGCCGGGAGTTCCGCCAGTGAGCCCGTCGTCGTGGCCACGCCGCCACGCCCCCTCTCCAAGCGTAGCTAGCGCGCTAGGTCCGCCGTAGTACCACTGGTGCTCGTCTCAACCTTAGGTCGGGCCACCGAGGACGTCGCCCGGCGTTTTGCCGTGGTCCCGACTCGCCGTTCGCCATGGCCGCCGCCGCTAGCTCTAGGGTCGACAATAGGGGTTGCCAGTGGCTCAATAGGTTCGCCAGTCGTGTAGGTCCTACCTCGATGACCTCACCGCCGCGGCTTCGCTGTCGTCGAGCCGCAGCCGCCAGAAGGTTTTAGCAGCGCCGCTGCTCTCTGCCTCCGTGTCATCGACGCGTGGGGTCCCCTGACCAGCGGGTCCCACACCACAAATGTGTGTAATCTTGAAAGCTAACTCATTTTGAATGCGTTTTTGATCTGTTTTGTTATTTTTGTATCTTTAGTTTGGTAGCTCCTAAAATGGTGAAATAAATATGATTGTGTTGCTTAGGAAGTGTAGTATTTTGGAAAAATATGTTCTTGGTTTCAACAGTAGAAATTTCTGGAGATTTAAATAGGGATTTCAAATGTGCTTTTGAATGCATTCAAATTTGTTTATGTTATATCTAGAGTTCCTGTGCTCCAAAAATTATGAAATTTTTGTGGTGAACTAATCTTAGCATGTGTGAACTCAGGGAAAATTTGAGGATCAGTGCATGGGTAGATTTAAAGTTATAGATTTTTCTTTTATGACTAGTTAATCCTTGCATGAATTTTCATAAATTAAGTATGAGTCCAAAATTCATGAAATTTGTTGGAGGTGATACTAGTACCATATGGATGCTAAGAAAAATATGAAATCTGTTGTTTGACAC